>OMKR01064296.1:0-11566 GCA_900302355.1 Cyttopsis rosea
ATTCAGGTGAAACAGCAAAACATGAACATGTGCCTAGGAGCTCACACACACACACACACACACACACACACGTTTCACAAACAAAGTTTGACACAAAATTCTGTAAGATTGACCAAAGCTTCCATTTTACCAATGTTCCCTTCCCTTATGTTTTATTTATGTCAGTTGTTCAGTCATTTTATCAGACACTCAAACCAATTACCCAAAACAGCATAGTGGCTACAAAATCATGTAAAAGAGAAGTAGACCTTGCTGTGATTCATGTTGCCAATTACTGTATTGATACATAAAGCTGCTTTGCATTTTGCACATTGATTGCCTGGCAACTTTGAAATTCTTTTGGCTCTTTAGCCTTTTATTGTTTGATTTCTTTCAGGAAAATGGAGTAGTGCGACAAAGAAATCTAGTCATCATGGAAACACATGTAAACATATTAGTGGAATTCCCCACATAGGCCCACCCCCTGTAGATGTGGTAACCTGGGGGCATCATCATGTAATGTCTTTGTGATGTCACAACTCTGCCCCTATAAAGCTGTGCACAGGCACCGTACACACACATACATACATACACAAACACATACGTACATACATATGTATGTACACACACAGGACCAGCACACTTTTGTAATAGTGCTAAGTCTAATCTTCTCATGTAATTACCTTTATATTTTGTTTCGTTTAAACTAAGAAAATTATGATATCAAGTGAAACACCCAATGATGACAAGGAGGTTGTGAAAGAATTGTGCTTGGCAAATGGATTATCCTATGAAAAGATAGCACAAGATGGTAGCACTATTACTTCACTGGAAATCTTCTTTTCAGGCTATCCCTGCATGGTTGGGCTTTCCTCCTTTTCAAGACTTTGCCAGCTCACGATAGTGGGCCAGAACATAAGCTGTATTCAAGGTTTGGAGTGCTGCACTCTACTCAAAGAACTCTGGGTGGTTGAATGCCAATTGAACAACATTTCTGGACTAGAGAACTGCCTTCAATTACAGAAACTCTACCTATATGGTAATCAAATCAGTAAAATAGAGAATTTGCAGTTGCATATCAACCTACAAGTGTTGTGGCTCAACAACAACTACATCCATCACATAGAGGGCTTAAATGCACTTCAAAATCTAAAAGAACTAAACCTTGCTGACAACAACATCGAAAAAATAGGACATAGCCTTGATCCTAATGTCAACCTTCATATTCTTAATCTATCTGGGAACAAGATCATATCCTTTAAGGAGCTCACTTTCCTGGCCAGTTTGCCCCATCTAACAGCACTAGGACTGAAGGACCCACAGTCAAGTCCAAACCCAGTGTGTCTGCTCTGTAACTATGCCACCCACGTACTATACCACATGCCAGGCCTCCAGAGACTTGACACATATGATGTTTCAAGCAAGCAAATAAAGGAAGCCGCGGAGACCACAGTGATGAAGAAAATGATGTACTACAACATGCAAGTGCGGGCTGCTCAAAGGAACTTTACTGAGACCCAGACTAGTCTGATGCTACAGAAAAGGTCTCTCTTACAGTTACCTCAGCACCAGATCAAGACACTCAACTATACCCTCAAAAATCTAGAGTGTGAGCTCTCAGAGGTGCACACCAGTAGTTGGAGGTCTTCATGCATGTGGAGCGACAGACCATCCACGGTGATCAGAGATTCAGGGAACAGAAGTGATTTTCCTGTGGACCACAGCTGTGATGCCACCAAGGAGCGCAAGATACTCATCAAGATGGAGGCACTGAGGGAAAGGGTGAAAGTATGGCACAGAAGGCTGGAGGGGACAGAGAGCTGGTACGAGCAGGAATTATCCCAAGCCAGAAACAGGAAGGAGACGATAGTCCACTTCCTATTAATTGAGCTTGAGACTGTTGGCAATATCCATTTTGAAGAGGTCTGCTCCACAGATCCCTGGTTCACATCCTATCATGACCTTATGCAGTCCCGTTTCTCTGCTGCTGACTACAAGGCTCATGGCATTACTGGAATCAAGATCAATAGTATTATCCGAATACATAACCGTGCTTTGAAGATTCGCTTTGAGGATAAACTACATTCCCTGTTAGCCAATGAGGAATCAACTTTCTTTTCACAGAACTACAAACGGTGGCTGGAGTACTTGTTCTATGTACCTGACCCTGAAAGAGCCATCAAGGAGAATGAAACCCTATGCATCCCAGAGGACGGTTTCATTGAATCAGAGAAGTATAAAGCGTTGGGAAGAGAGGGTGCCGTGCCTTTATCCAATAGCCTGCGTCTGGCCGAGCAGCCCAGGATTGAGTACACACTGCGCCAGGCCAGCCAAAGACACTCTAAGCAAAGCACAAACAACATCCCCTTCAGACATGGTCACATCATTATTTCCAAAGTATTCCTGGGCCGCAGTTTCCCTGTCCAAGAAGGAGAGCCAGTGGACATCAACAACTATCCCAAAGCACACTCTGTGTATCGCAATGTCAATACTGAACATGGGATTAAGACTAGCATAGAAAGACCCAGCTCTGCCAAAATGTTCAGTGGGTCTGAGTGCAATCTCAGACAAAGCCAGTGGTATGTGTTTGACCATGAGCTTGTCTTGCCAGAGTACATGATTCATTTTGAATACATCACCCACCACCAGGGTCAACATTCATCCCCTGACCTTAGCACTGACATTGATCAACTTCACGTCAATAATATTGGACTTGACAAGTTGGTTTTTAAGATGGAGCCTGTGCCGAAAACACGGGAAATGATGTTAGGCCTGGATGAGAAGACTCTGCTTGAAGTGGGCAGGGCCAAAGTCCTCAGTCAGATCACTGTGCTGAACCTCCATGGCAACAGTCTGAATAAACTTAAGGTGATATCCCGTCTGACAGCTCTGCGGCACCTTACGATTAGCTTCAATGAACTCAAACGTCTGGATGACATCTCTCACATGCCCAATTTGGAGTTTGTGGATGCCAGCTACAACCACATAGTGACCTTAGAAGGGCTGAAGGGGTTGGGGAGGCTAAAACAGCTGGACTTGCGTTGGAACAAGCTCTCCAAGACCAGGAAGGACATGGCTGTGCTGAGAAAACACACTCCTACTTTGTTAAAGCTTGACACCCGACACAACCCCTGGCAAAGGCCAGACATGGTCAGAATGACCATACTAGACCATCTACCAGGGCTCACACAGCTGGATGATGTTTTGGTGTCAGAGGAAGAAGTTTCTACTGCTGTTCAGAGTACTGCTGGCTCGAGGATTAACCAGGCGTCTCTTCTAGCCAACTCCCTCGTAGACAGTGAACGACCTCATTGTCTGAGCCTTCTTTCAACAGCCCAGCTCCTACGCCACCTCAGCCCAGCACCCTGGCATCTCACTGGAGACCTAGAACCAGGCTGGACTGCAAGGATAACAGCCCTTAACCTTGACAGACAGAGGATTCACAGGCTGACCAACCTGGACAAACTGATTAACCTCCGCTGGGCCTCATTTAATGACAATGATATCTCTAAATTGGAGGGGCTTGAAAATTGCCTCAACCTTGAGGAGCTTTCCCTTAATAACAACTACATAACTAAAATAGACGGACTGGCCAAGCTGCACTGCCTAACTAAACTGAGTCTGGATGGAAATCAGGTATCCTGTTTAGAGGCCTCTGTCCTGGATTGTCTGCCAAATCTGCACTTTCTGTCAGTGGAAAACAACTGCATCGTTTCCATGAATGGTATCCAGAAGACTCGCTCCCTCTTTGAGCTCTACATAGGCAAGAACCGCATGTCTACCCCTCGAGACATCTACCATCTGAAGTCATTGACTAATCTCATCATTCTCGAGTTATATGGGAATCCTCTAGTGGAGAAATTAGAAAACTATCGCATATACATGGTATTCCTATTGCCTGCCTTAAAAGCATTGGATGGAGTCACAGTGGAGACAACTGAATCTAAGAACGCAAAGGAGGTATTTGAAGGTCGACTAACGCCTGACATGGTAGCAGAGAAGCTGGGCCACTATAATTATGCAGACGTTACTGAACTCACTCTGCAGACCTGCTCCATAAGAATGGTGGACCTGACTCCAGCAGACCTCTTTCGCAACCTACACAGTGTCAACTTGGAGCACAACAGCCTTAATTCCTTCTCCGGCCTGGTATACCTGCCTAGCATAAAGACTCTGTTTCTAAATTACAACCACATTGAGTCCATCCTACCCAGACAAAAAACCCAGAATCACCTGAATAGCAGACAAGTACTTTATCACAAAGTCAACTCCAGTGGCTATGGACAGCCATGTCAACCCAAATCTAACAAGGAGGCTGTGGCCATGGGCAGCCAACAGCCACTGATGGGAAGTCTGGAGGTGCTACATTTGAGTCACAACGGCATCTCTAATATGGCCAATCTGCAGCTCAGCAGGCTCAGCAATCTCAAAGCACTCTTTCTCCAAGGAAATGAAATCACCCAGGTGGAAGGTCTGGAGGGGCTGAGCCATCTAAGAGTGTTGGTTCTGGACAAGAACCGAATCAAAGCTCTGGGACAGAACTCCTTCACAGCTCAGACCATCCTGTTGGAGCTGCACCTAGCGGAGAACCGCATTCGTGAGCTCAACCATCTTGAGCCCCTTGTTGAGCTGCGCAAGCTGTTTCTATGCATGAACAAGTTACAGGACATCTCAGAGCTTGAAAAGCTAGAAGTCCTTCCCTCATTGATTGAGCTCTCTGTTGTTGGAAATCTGGTGGCCCGGCGGTCCCTTCACAGGCCAGCAGTAGTGTTTCATCTCTCCAAACTGCAACTCCTGGATGGAATAACGGTCAAACTGGAGGAAAGAACTAGGGCTGAACTCCTCTGTGAAAATCCACCATGCCCTGCAGCTCCTGTGCCATCTGTAGACATAGGTGTAGCTCGACTGCTGCCTCTCATGCCACAAAACACACCTCAGAGAGGGATGAGTCTGGCCGCAGGACTGCAGAATTTCCTGGGGCATGATGTGATCTTCCCATGCATCCTGGACGAAACCCAAACGCACGACCCATCCAAATACAAGAAGCAAACGCCTACCAGTGTTGCTCACAGCGGCCAAGCAGAGATCCCCCTCAGGTACAACCGAAGAACAGGAAGCAGCTTACCATCCGTCTACTTCCCGAAGGAAACTGAGTAATCATCGTTCACCCAAATCTAGAACAAGGCAGCAGATTCCAGCATGGTGATGCACATGGTGATACCTTACATTTGATTTTGTAATATTGTTTTTTGTTGATGTTTTGCATGAGGATAGACATCTTAAAAACACAAACACATATTAGCAAGTCATCTTTGCCAAAGTATGCTTTAAAATGTAAGATAAAAGTAATGTATGATGAAAGTATGATAGTGAGATTTTGGTAAACAAATTAGGCTACTTGGCAGGGTAAGGTATTTAGTTTATCCCTTTAAATGCATGTATTATAACTGACTGACGGGTAATCTGAGGATGAGACCTTTTGTTGTCATTTCTACTGCTATACTCTCCTTGCCCATGAACAAGTAAAAAAAACACCCATAGATGCAAGGGCGTGTGAGTCTGGTAGGCTGCATCCATTAGGTCAAATGGATCCTGGACAAATAGATAACCCAGCTTATCACACTTGTCGCTCAGATAAATATGCAATCTTGAATGAGGTCCAAATGGATTGCACAGATTGTCAGTTTCAGCATGTTGGCCTCTTTTCAAAGCCCACCGTAATATTATTATTTTTTTCAGAATTGGAATCAGAAATTCTCACAAAAAGGTCAAAATCCCATGTACAGTATAGTTGCTGTAACTCGGCCAATCACTTACTCCAGTTTACAATTTTGGTTATGTAAGGACATATATGACATAAGGTGACATCTTTTATGTCAGTCAAATTTACAAACTAGATAGATAGATATACCGTACTTATACAATATGGCTATACACATATTTACTATACCATATTACTAGTACTATCATTGCATATTATTGCTACACTGCTGCCATATAGTAATTGCACTTATTTAGCGTAACTGCCACACCCATATTGGGCTCGGTAGTTAACATTGTCAGCTGTTCAAGTGCTAATCCCTGTTAACTTCTGTTTATAGGTGTGTACATATATTTTTTTCTGGGTTTATTTCTTTTTTATTTTATTTTTTTCATTTTTTCATAAATCTTTTGACTTGCACTGTTTGCTGCTGCAAAACCTGACGTTCCCCCGGGCATTCATAGTGTTATCTTATATGATTTTATTGTACAATGCCAAGTAATGGAAAAAACATTTTGAGAAATAAAATTATAAAAGTTCCAAATACTTTGCATTCTGAGACTATTTCATGGATTTACTCGCCCAAGGGCCTGAAAACGATTCTGAAGGGGAATATCATTGATAGAAAATTCTGGTAACTCTAACAGTTATAATAGCGTGAGTTTGACAGTGGAGTAAGAAAGAGACATTTGTGACTAAAATTCGCAAAACAATTTAACCTGATTTACACCTTAAAAAAACAAAGAGTTGGTCTTGTGAGTGAGCCAGAAGACAACAAAGCTCAAACAGGAGTGTAAAGAATTTGTGTACAGTACGAAAACCACAATCAGCGGCATCCACTTCCAACTTCCACTTCCAATACCAACTCACCAACAAGAGTAAAATCTTATTCAGAAGGAGGTTATGGAATTTCTATCGAGGCTGAGGCCAAAATAAAGGGTAGAACTGGACTTTAAAAAGCCAAAGCCAATTCATTGAATATGCAATTGTCTTTGGTTCTTAAAGTCATTGAATTGAATTAAATTAAAGTATTTTACTCTCTCTAAAGCAATAATGCTTGTGATCTTCGTTCACCATCCAACCTAAACATGTCCAAACACTGTCCATTCTCAGACAATCCATAAAAAAACAATGCACAGAGCAAAATTCTGTCACTGAAGAAAAGAAAAAAACCTTTGAAGAAAATAAGTAATTACCATGATCAAAATGGATCTGAAAATGGAGGGAAGGGAACAAAACGTTTTTGCAAATCTAAGACCCCTAAGTATCCAGATTGGAGTTTTTCCTTTTATCATTCTCTTATTTTCAGCCACACATTCTTCAAGTCTGTCTGTTCTATTCCAGTTTCCAGACATGCTCCTTGTGTGGTACTCAATTATTTTCCAAAAGCGCTTTCTTCGTCCATTTGCTTTCTACCTGACTGAGCTCAGCCAGGCTACTTCAGTACTCAATCAAAAATTATAGTTTTTTTCACTATCCTGTGATTTAATGAGATTTAATGAGTGTACAGCATGGCCTAGGCCTAGGGTGAGACACCAGATTCCTCCAAATTTGTTGCAGAGGGATAATAACCTAAACAATAGTCAGTAATAATTATACTACCAGGGTAGTAGCGTATAAAAAAATTTAATATCCCCAATACAAATATATGATCCCAAGGGCCATAAGGAAAAGTCACTTACATTTTCTGCTATTTTGACACATAAAAACATGAGATATTTCTGGGAAAAATTCATTAGTTCAAATCATTATGTTCTATTGACCCCAGCAGTGAACCCAAGGGGTAACAATAATACAACAATGATAATAACAATGACGACAACAACAATAACAATAATAAATATAGCTGCAGGCAGCAATGCACAGGGTCCAGGTTAGTCGCAACAATTGCACCAATGTGAAAACAAGCCAGAAAACAGAAATAAATGATAATGTACTAATGTAAAGATAAATGTAAAATTATATAAATTTGTGTTTTAATAATCTATACTGAGATAAGCCTGCACTGTCCCTTTAAGACTTTAAGTCACCACTCTCTGCTGCGCTCAGTTCGCGCCCCATTTGCAATACTGAAGAAAGAAACCTCCCAGATTGGGACCATCACCTATTTGATTGGATCCGGCACCTCCTTTGAGACGTCAATCACATACCTGTCAACCCTCCCGTTTTTCCCGGGAGGAAAAATCTCTCTCCAATCTCTCTGCTCAGCGATCTCTGTGCGTGATCAGAGCAATCCCGGTGCATACCCATTTCCTGTTTCTCCAAACAAAACCAATAATAACTTTTTAAATTGTAGATGTATTTATTTTCTAATTGAATGAAACAAAAAAGCCCTGTGTGTAACAGGGAGACTTTCTCAGCCACTCTCTTGCCCATGTCGTGCAATGATGATGCAGTGATGCGATGACGCAGTGACGATTCTCTGTGACCAATCACTAGTCTGCAGTGTTTTCACATGACCTTTTGGTATCGCCTCAGCTCGCTTGACAGAGGTGACAGAAACACGTTTTTTACCCCTACAGATATAGTCCGATGGGGATCAAACTTGGACCACAGCATGTCTGGACTGCCCTAAAAACTCATTTATTTGTGTCCGTGGGTTCTGAGGTTTCTGAGCGCCAGACACTTTGATTGTGATAATGGCTAGGATAATAATAATAATAATAATAATAATAATAATTATAATAATAATAATAATTCCCATTATAAAAGGTGATAAATGTAGCAGCTTGGTTTTTTATGTATTTTATCACGGCAGAAATGATGAAACAGTTGTAGCATTAGCTTTTCTTATAGTTTTTTAAAATACTAGCCAGTGAAATTCCGTTCATGAACACTAGATGTCGCCATAATCCCGGTTGTCATTTAATGTACCATTTCTAATGACCCAGACTGCAATACATTCGTCATTTAAACGTCAATTTCTGTTGGAAATGTTTATGACATTATTAAATGTACCACTAATACCATCAGATTAAAATTGTATTAGTCCGGTTTAAGACCATTAAAGAGGAAAAAATGGCATTTGGAGTTGCCTTTGGTATAAAGATCGAAACACAAAGAAAGATTAAATTCAAGTTTATTACTCCATGAATCAAAATAGCTTACCTGACCTCCACCCCATCCTCATTGAAATATAACTATTTCAAATTGGTTAATAAATGAGAAATGCTTGTCAATTGTAAAAATGTACTCAGAAACCTCTCCTTTATATTTTGTGATATATTGAAGTGTATCCTGTGGCTCTATATGATCAAGGCTTTCTATCCCATTCGAGAGTTGAGATTGATCAGAACTCCATGTCGGTTTGGCTCCGCCACCTCTACTGTGATTTTATGACAGATCGTTTAAAACGTTACAATGATACCAACAAGACGTTCGATAGTGTTCATTTGAAAAACAAAACATCCTTCTACATACAAATCGAATTGGAACATGTGAATCAATTGCAAAAGAATAGCTATTTTCTAAGCATTTATTTATAATAGTTTTTATTTAGCATTTGGGTTATTATTTGTTTGGATGTTTAGCAAAGGGGAATTGGGCGGAACTCGAAAAATGGATATAAACTCCAGAAGCTCCATTGCATGTGTCTGGAGGTGCTGTCTCTGTTTTTTGATTTTGTTTTTTATGCCTTTTTGAAATTGCCTCTCGGAGATGAATAAAAAATGTTTTTAATCAAATTAAAGGTGCAGTGTGTAGAATTTAGTAACATCTAGCGGAACAGACTTGGCAGAAATAGAATATTATTATCATAAGTATGTGTTAATTAGTGTATAATCCCATGAAAATAAGAATGGTTGTGTTGGTTGTGTTACCTTAGAATGAGCCGTTTGTATCTCCATGGGGGCTGGAGCCCCTTCCACGGAGGCCGCCATGTTGCACCGCCATGTTTCTACAGAAGCCCAGAACGGACAAACCAAACACCGGCTCTAGAGACGGACTTTCGCGTTTTTCGTGAGCTTCGCGGCCACCGTAGCTTCTCCTACACCGCTAGATTCTGCTAAATTCTACACACTGCACCTTTAAGTGTTGAATTAAATTCACACCATGATAGTAAATGTGAGAAATTCACGATTCACTATTCTCAAAACGATTCTATTAGATTGTCCTACATTCCAGTAACGACCAGCACCGTGCCAGAGATTAAGAATCCTTCCTAGAAGCCTCCATAACTCTCACCCTGTGACGCTGTTTGCTTGGTTGGCATGAATCATCCGAATTTTAGTTTTCAGATTTTATTTTCCCCAAGAAATATGATTTGTTTTGTTTTCATTTCTTTCAACACATAGAAAGAAATTATGGAATTAACTTTTTGCATGAGCGCCGTGGTACACAGGCCATCTTCAGAGAAATCCACGAAGGCTCCAGGGCTCCAGAGAAATGATGTTGCTCCGCTGTTGTCTTCTGGCCTTGACTCGAGGTCAGAAGCCGTGCATTCCCAGATGAATCGGTGATTGTGAATATCGCTGCGCGGGTGCGTGAGGTGCAGCGCTGTCGTTATGTGGAAAACCGACCGTCATCAGCAGACAATAACACAGCGAAGGTCACAGCACACACACCAGTGCCTGTTACGTAACAGTGTGAGGTACATGTGTGCAATGTACAGGAGTTAGCATCTGCAGGTACACACATAGACGGATGGATGGATGGATGGATGGATAGATAGACGCATAGATAGATGGATAGATGGATAGACAGATAGATAGATGGATAGATAGATGGATAGACAGATAGATAGATGGATAGACAGATAGATAGATGGATAGACAGATAGATAGATGGATAGACAGATAGATAGACGGATAGACAGATAGATAGATAGATAGATAGATAGATAGATAGATGGATAGATAGATAGATAGATAGATAGATGGATAGACAGATAGATAGATAGATAGATAGATAGATAGATGGATAGATAGATAGATAGATAGATAGATAGATAGATAGATGGATAGACA
This sequence comes from Cyttopsis rosea, assembly GCA_900302355.1. NCBI lineage: Eukaryota > Metazoa > Chordata > Actinopteri > Zeiformes > Parazenidae > Cyttopsis > Cyttopsis rosea. Next base: position 10,705 of record OMKR01064296.1, read on the forward strand.
GATAGATAGATGGATACTTTATTCATCTCCAGAGGGAAAATGTGGTGTTACACAGCTCACATCAAAGCAATAGGCAATAATAACAAAATAATAATAATCAAATAGAAATAGGAAGAAATAGAGGCGTTGTAGTTGGTGATATACAATAAACCTAAAAAATAATTAAATATTTGAAATCAAATGGCAGTATTCAATTAACCTAAAAAGTAACTACAAATTTTGACGATACACAATAAAAGAAACAAAAACAACCCTGATAACACGTATACATTACATACAAATTGTTTTTTTTTCTATAAAATACTTACTACGCCATATTGTTTCTTTGAGTGAGTCCATTTATCATATTGTATCCCGAAAGACAATAAGTGGAATCATGATCATTGATTGTTGTCCAGCTGCAACAATTAGTCGATTAGTCGATTAGTCGCCAACTATTAAATTAATCGGCAACTATTTTGATAATCGATTAATCGTTTTGAGTCATTTTTAAAAAAAGAAAATTTCCAAATTCTCTGATTCCAGCTGAATGTGAATATTTTCTGGTTTCTTTAGTCCTGTGTGACAGCAAACTGGATATCTTCGGGTTGTGGACAAAACAAGACGTTTGAGGACGTCGCCTCGGGCTTTGGGAAACAGCAGTCGACATTTTTCAGCATTTTCTGACATTTTCTGGACAAAACAACTACTCGATTAATCGAGAAAATAATCGACAGATTAATCGATAATGAAAATAATCGTTAGTTGCAGCTCTAGTCCAATAGCAGCACGGCCCTCTGAGTGACCTATCCGATCACCAAGAGTCATTTCCAAAAGAAGAAGCAGAATTCCGTGGAAATGACACCACACACACAGGCCCTAA
>OMKR01064357.1:14042-24420 GCA_900302355.1 Cyttopsis rosea
GGGGGGGTTACCGGATGACTTCTGCTGACTGTCCCTTGCTGCATCTATTCCAGCATTATCATGGTATGTTTGAACAGGCACAAGACTGAAATTTTCTTGGATGTAGCTGCATGTTTGAAAGTCACCAGCTTTGCCGGGAAGGTTCTCCCAGTAATTCCCCAGGAACTATGTGTGAAAGGGGCTTAATATTATATTTTACCTTTGAGGTGAAAGAAACAAACAACTGCTCCTCCACTTCCTCCAGGTTGGGCTTCATGTTGGTGTAGGAGACATCTCCTTGGTTCGGAGCTGGGGCGGGCCTGGCAGCGTTTCCTTTCCTGGATCTCTTCTTGCATCTGACAGGCTTGGTCACTGGCTCCAGCGGAGCCCGGGAGGGCTCTGGCACATCAGCTATAACTGTATTTGGAAGCTGGCAAGCAGGGATGGGCTCGGCTTTTGGAAAATCAGCTTCTATTTCAAGGTTATCGTCAGTAGAAATGAAGTGCATGAGTTCTGAGAGTGAAGGCGTGGGCGACAAGGCGTCTCCGTCCAACCCAGAGAAGGTCGGAGACAGTGTCAGATGGAACGCCAGGGGAGAAAGTTCAGCCGGGAAAGGTAAGGACTGGTCGTCATCGTGGAAAGAGGCGTCATGGTCAGGAGACAGGGGGGGCTCAGAGGCAGCGAGGGGCAGAGACGGCGATGGGCTGGAGGCCGGGGCGGCCATTAAGGTGGAAACAGATGATGGTAACAGAGGAGGCTGAGGAGCAGGTGGGAAGGATGTAAACGTGGTTAGGAACAGGTCAGGGAGAGGCAACACTGTGTGCCATTTTAAGGCGGAGTCTTCACTTTCAGACACAGCAGTTTTTAACGGAGAGTGACAAGTTTCTAAGTCTAAAGATGCCGGCAAGGGAGGTAAAGGATCTGGTGAGGAGGCGGGGGACAAAGGCTCAAAGACGATGGGAGATGAGTCCAGCTCAAAGGCTGGTTCAAGTACAGGTTGGCTGTGTGAAGCACAGTCAGCTCCTGTAAATGTCTGCGTTTGGGGCAGGGCAGGGTGAGCCAAAATGGTGTCTGCTGGTGGACCTTCAGGAGCAGAGAATGTGGCAGAAGTACAGGTAGTGGATTTTGTTTGCTTTGGGGTAGAACATAGCTGGTTTGAGCTCTGTAACACTGAACTGTCAGTTCTTGGTCCCTGGTGGTCCAGAGTGGACACTGTACCTGGGCCTGAAGGACTAGAACCCACAACAACAGTCTCATTTGATAATAGACTAACAGAACAAAGACCTACATCTATCGGACTAGAGGACTGGCTCCTCAGTTTGGGATCTTTTATGGGACCAGCTGGTGGATTGGGCTGGTTACTGGATGGACTAGTTGCAGTGGGGGATGGGTTTAGAATTTCTAATGGGAACGTTGTGGGAGAGTCCTGCTTGGTCTTTACACTCCTGTGTTTGGAGTGATGTTGCTTCAGAAAGCGAGCGAGGGCCGGCAGAGGAACCGGTGCCGGCCGTTTGTGCGGCCTGTCCTCGGGTTGGGTGTCTGGTTTGGTCCTGCTGTCAGAAGCTGCAGATGCTTTGGAGGTTCCTGCTGACCTCCCATTGGACACAGTGGAGCTTGTCGAAGCAGGATCCACGATCTGGGGATTCACCACCTCTTGCTTAGCATCACTCTTCTTTGATGAACTGGTGCCAACTGTCATTTGCTCCAAATTGCATCTTCTGAGCGAGACGTGAGCTTCTCGAATTAGTTCAGAAAATAACTTCTGAGCAGGACGTGCATTACTGGGGAAAAACAATTAAGCATTAGTGTCAGTCAATATGGCAGTTCATCACGCACCCATGAGACGTTATTTCACTGTTAAAATGCGAAAGGTTTCAAGCCCTCAGATTCAGTCAATGGATACTTTATTGGGTAGAACTGGTCATTAAGACAACTATCCTGCTCACTAAAAAGGCATGTCATGGGCTGGCAGCTCAATATATTGTGGAAGGATAGTTGGTGTGACGTGGTGGTTCCTCAGAAATAGGGCTGCTGGTGTTCCCAGTGTTACACAGTGTTCGGGCAGACACCGATTACATTACTTGCCGACCACCCACCATCGTTTATTTTTATTTTTTAAATAGAAATAAAACCCATTTAGTTCATTTTTGGTTATCAGCAGCCACGTTCATCAAATAAAAAAAATGTAAAATACTATGCATGTTATCAATACATAGACAAAAAGTGAAAGTGTCTGCTCCGAGTCGCAGCACGGTCTAGCAGTCGTGGTTTTCATTTAAAAATAATGAACCAACCTTATATTCATGTTCTTCAAAGTTAGGGGAAGAGTAAAGATCTAACGTTAAAGATCAAAGTAAGTGCTCTACAGATATTGAGCATCATCAACGAATATCTTATCTTGTAAAATGACACGGTGATGTCATGAGTTTATTAACCGGTGGGAAACATTCCTCACCGTGGCATCCCTGGTCAGAAACAGCTTCTCTCCTGGGACACTACAGCGTGTAGTTTACAGAGAATAAAAGCATCCAGGGAGCAGTAGCTGTGTGACTGAAACACCTTGTTATCAAGGTCCCAGGACGATGCGCTTCACAGTGGTGCCGTGCAGGAGGGAATGTGAACGCAGACCACATCGAGCCTTGAAGCTGATTGGCTGCAATACCTGGAAACCACGTGGCCACATCATAAACGGTATGACTCCATGGAGCCATCCTGCCTTATGTCTCCAGTGTAGACCACTGTTGGTGTAGACTGTGTTTTCTGACTAAGCCCCTTAATACCAATTTAGCATAATTTGAATAGCACAGCACACCAAGTATCGTTGCTGGTCATTGCTACTAAATATGTGTACCTCGTAAAAGGTACTACCTGATACTATGTGAATATATCTGATGAAAGATTGATGTACCTAATAACAGGGTACTACCTGGAACTCGATTGACATACATAATGAAAGAGTACTAGATAGAACTACTTAATAAATCATACCAAGTAACTGACTTGTGTTTGACCTATTAAAACAGACTGCTGAATGTCGTCAACGCATCTCTTCTCTCTCAATAAGATTAATGCATTTGTATATGGTCCCTGTGTAAATAAATATAATGGATGGATTGCTAACATGGTGACAAGTAATTTCTATGTAAAATAAAGTCAAACTAGTAATTAATACTGTCTCCCAAGGTCAGATTTGTCTGAGGCATCTTATGCAAATCATCAAATTCAACTGTGCAAAACATCCACCAACAACTGGTGCAAAGTCCACAAAGTTTGATCTTAAAGGTTCCTAGAAGATACAAGTTCAGAAGATACTGGTCTTCAATGCTGTGCTTCCTTTAAACGTAGTACTTGTTACAAGATAAGGAGAACGTGAGTTTGGTCTTACCATGAAGGTTTGGCAGCTGACTCATCTTTAAGTTTAGGAGTGTTTTTCAAGGCATCTGGAATAGGATGCCTTTGGTCAACAACTTTGGAGCTTCTGGGCTTATGGTTCGCCAGCAAAGATTTCAAACTCCTTTTCATAGGATGTTGGTTGGTTGAAGAGTTTTCATCATTGTGAGAGTCTTTTGATTTCAGCTTCAGGGCCAAGGGATTTGATCCATCGTCCTTGATTCCTTTAGCAAAGGGGTTGTAGTCAACTTTCAGCTGGGCAAACCGTAAGTTCTGGTAGGCTGTGACTGCAAAAAACTCGGTCTGAGGAAAAGTAAAAGTAACAGCTTGGGCTCCATTGAGATTTAAGTCTTTTTTGTTTTTCTCAAAAGGTACCATGTGCAATCGTGGCAAGTAGCGATGCAGCGGATGCAATACAATGTTTCCCTCTTGATCTGTCACATTGGTAAGCTTGAGTTTGTAGAAGGACACCGGATTTTGCATCCAGTATTCACCCACTGATGGAGAGTCTGGATGAGCAAATGGCTGACTCTTCATGTGCCGGGCTCCCTTCCCAGCAACCTGCCAGTTCTGGCCTGTCCACTTGTAGCGGCTGTTGTCAAGTGGTTGGATATCCATGACCAACGAGTACTTCTTGGCAGGTTCCAGGCCGGAGATGCGAAAGCGGCAGTAAGGAAACATCCTATTGCCTTCTTTTGTCAAAATCATCTCTGTTTGGCATCTGAAGAATTCATTCCACATGTTGTTGTTGTCCAGTGTCACATTAATCCCTTGACAGGTAGTGTTTGCTGACAGATTGTCCATGATTGGCGCTGACTTCGCAGGACTTGAAGACACCTTGATCGTTTTGTTTGCAGACTTTGTCATTATGTTGGCCTCTTTGTCACTTCGAAGAATGTCTTCAGCTACTCCACATTTAAAGTTCCCTGGGGGGGAGGACCCTGGTTGACCCTAAAAGAAAACAACAGGAGTTTGGTATATGCAATCATAAATGATGTCAAATTCCCCAAAGAAGACAAAATGGTCATGCTTTTATTCATATTATAGACAATTGTTATTGAATGATTTGCCTGCCCTTCTCTGACAAGACTATTCAAATGAAAGGTGTCTGGAAGCGCCTTCATCTGGTTGGCTTGATAAAGTGGTCAATCTCATTCTGCTGGATGAACTTCCTCTTTGAACTCACATGGTCAAATTGGTTGACCTCATTCTGCCGTTAACTCTCGGCTTCATCTCACGGCTGTAGGTTCCGATGGGAGGTTAACATTCTCTGTTTCTCTTTATGTCTGTTTGCTCTACGTGTGATGAATTAAGGTTGAAAATGCTTCTGTCAAGACAAAAAAAACAGAAATCGTTGCTTAGGGACACAGAAGAATGTGGGAAACCGAGGCGTGCAGATGTGCACACCTCCCAAATCTAAACCGCAGTTTGAAGATGGACTCGCAGAGGAGGTTGGTCCACACAAGCATAACCCTCGTTCGAACAGCAGCGAGGGCTTTCCTTGGTTTCCCAACTGCGTGTACATGGTTGTACTTCAAATACGTGTACGTAGGCAGACGCCGGCGCAGGCGCTCGTATCCGCAGACTTGCAGACGTAGAAGCGCGTTCTAGCCGTTATGTGCCAACATATCAACTTAACTGCCATTAGGGTTGGAATTGCACGACCAAACGTCTTCGCCGAATATAAGCATCTTCAAGAAAGACCGATAGGTATCGTTAGTTGTTGTCTGACCAACAGGAGGAAATAAAAGATCCGTATAAGCACAAACCCAGTCTAACGGAGATTTCTATCGGACTTGTAGTTGGACAAAGGGAAGCTGCGTGGTCTTCACAGTTGCAAACTTTGTGTTGTCGTTAAGGCGTCACCGGCTCAGGTCTTCCTACTTAGAATACGAGCAGAAAACCGGTTCCAAAAAGGGTCGCAGTGGCGGGTCGAGAGCCAACACTCCAGCGTAGTGCCTGGAAACATTTAGAACTAAGCGCTCATGACGATTAACAACAAGCTCTGTCGGACCTCGAAGCCGCTTCACTTCTCCATCTGCATTGGGTTTTGCATGAACTGAATTACTTCCAGAAACGCAGAGAGAGAGAGGGGGCGAGGAGGCGGCGGGAAGACGCCACAACATCGAACTTCGAATGACGTTTCTGTGACGACGTACCGCGCCCCGCAGCGGGCCGAGGCCGGACCCCGAGAAGCGGCGACGCGTCCGACTAAACGGCTCCGCGCGGCCCGAGAAGCGGCGAACAAGTGACGGAAATATAAACGCGACGCTGCTGCTCCCATCTGCTAGCTTGTTAGCTACACGGTGTAGCCTCGCAGCCCGCCTCGCTTCGCACGATTGGAAAACATCGCAAAAGCAAAACCCTCCACAAGGAACTTTGTGGGGTTTTCCGCAAAGGAAACGTGTAGTTTTACGGAAACAATGCCTCTGCGCGACCAGCTGTTTGGTGGCACGACGCGCCGAGCGGACACCGTGTTGTTCGTATCGTCGTTATTATTGTTGTTGTTGTTGTTACCTGCGGAAGACGGGACCATTTGACGCCGTGCGACGCTAACGTTCCGATGCTGCGTTTCGCTGAAGTCGGACCTCGTAAAAATCCACCACCTACTGGGAAAATACCAGTGAGCGGCTATTTTAGTCTGAATTTCAGACAGATCGCTCCGAGGCAACGGAGCTGTCGTCACGGCAACATGGCGGCGCTGAACGACGGTCCCCTTTGCAGGTTTTCGTTTCAAACACCGGAGCCTGGATCTAAACGCTGTAGCTTCACAGAACTGATAAGCCCCGGCCAAACAGACACTGCAGCGAGCGGCCATGTTTCCCCAGAGGAACATGGAGCTGGAAACGCAGAGTTCCCACTCCCTGGAACGCAGCACGTTTTAAACATGGTGACGCCACCATTAAACACCTTAAACCCCGTTAACCGCCACGTTAGACCCCGTCCACCACCACCGCGGAGCCCCGAGCCGACGCTGTTACCGGAGGAATTCGCCGTTCGACGCCACGTCGCACCGCGCCATTCCAACAAGACTCCGCGTGTTGTGAGGAAACAAGATGGCGGCTCCTCCCTCGGCCCGGCTCAGCCTGTCATGGCCGCCTCGGCCGAACCGCACGCACCCTGCCCGGCACGCCGACCAGCTGCCTCCCGGGAGGACTGCGCGGCTCTTCCGGGGAGTATTTAGTATTTTCTGTCCTGGTTCTGGTCCCACTTCTGGTGTCCTCCCCGACACGGGGCTCTCTAGCCGGGAAGCCGCGTCCTCCACGTCACGCTCCGTGCCAGCACTGCGCAGCCTCCTCCGCCATCTTGACACACGGTTCAAACCGGTCCGCCAGGCAACGGAGCACCGCAGCCCCGAGTCCGAGCCCCGGGTCCAGCGCGACATGCGTCGGGTTAAATTCGGGGAACACCGGCGGTTATGCAGGCGTTTCGCCGGTGTTTATCGTCACGTTCGGGCGGGTAGGTGGGGTGTGGCTGTGTTTGCGGACACAGCGGGGAACACGGTCCAGTGACCACCCGAGACCCGGAGCCTCGGGTCCCGCCCGGTACGATATCCAGCCGATATTAAGACCTCACCGGCGGTTAAGGTGCGTTTCCCGGTGTTTATCGTGACGTTCGGGCGGAGACTGGAGGCGGGTGCCGAGACACGGAGGACCTCCGGCCGCGGGCTGATGCCGTGAAACCGGTTTAGTCGCCGTTTTATCTCGGTGTTTTCAGGCTGAACCGGGCGGTGCCGACCGGAGCTTCTCCGGGGACAGGAGACGCCATTACGGACAAACGATCGGTGGGTTCTGCGGAAGCGGAGCGACGAGGAGGACGGAGGAGCCATTTCAGAGGAAATGTCTTTATTCCTGTGTCTGTGGAGCTGCAGCAAGGTGTTAATCCTTGAATATATCGCTTTAAATGTGTTAATGTGCGTTCACCACCGACCCTCCCTTCAGGCCTCACGCTCTGGACAACAACAATATCATCATCACAAAGTTTATTCATTAAAGATCCATTTTCTGTACAAATCTACTTCACAGGTGAGATCCGCAGCCTACAGTGAAATGTTCCTTTAAATAGTGACTTTCTCTTTATTTCCAGGGAAACATAGAAAACAGTTTGAAATTAAACAACCAGTTAACACTAAACTAGTTAAAACAATAAACCAGTTAAAATACTGAACCAGTTAAAGGTGCAGTGTGTAGAATTTAGTGGAATCTAGCGGAACAGACTCGGCAGAAATGGAATATAATATTCATAGGTATGTGTTAATTGGTGTCAAATCCCATGAAAATAAGAATCATGTTTTCGTTACCTTAGAATGAGCTGTTTATAGCTACATGGGGAGCGGGTCACCTCCACGTGGCGCGACATGTTGCAACGCCATGTTTCTACAGTAGCCCAGAAGGACAAACCAAACACTGGCTCTAGAGAGGGGCTTTCCCCGTAGATTCTCCTCCATGGAGGGGATTCAATTTCACCGCTAGATGCCGCTAACTTCTACACACCGCACCTTTAAAATACTAAACCAGTTAAAAGGAATGTACAGTTTGGCTGGTGTTGATCTCAAGGCCTGAGCTGCATCTTAAGACAAATATAATTTAATATACTGCATATTAAAGACATCTATAATATGCTAATAGCACATAATGCATATATTAAAGATCTCTACGACATAAGAACATCAAACATGTTAAAGTGCAGTCGCTTCATTATTATTCAGTGTTACAGTAGATTTACAGCTTCCACTAAACCCAGTTCCAGTTTCAATTATTTACACCAAATGGAACCAGGTGAAAACAACATGGCTGCCGTACCGGTTCATATGGAACCAGGTGACAACAACATGGTCCCGGTTCATATTCATCCACCACGGTGCAGATCCTCCAGGATCCAAACCTTAAACAGTTCATTATTGGAGAGACGTCTCGTAGATCAGCTTAACGACCTGTGTGTGATTTCCCAGAATGCAGTGCAGGTCAAATGGGCGCGGTGCATCTGGCGAGTCAGGGTTTTACCTTTACAGTCCATCAGGATGGGACAGGATGGATCAGTTAAATTATATAAGTTTATCATTAAAAATAAAATAAACCCGCTGGTCTGGAACCCTAATAGCAGCGGACCAGCAGGGCGTAGCTCCACTGTCTGTCCACCAGGGGTCGGAGTCACACGTCGATGACCGTGTCATCGTCCTCGTCGCGGGCCTCGCCCTCCTCGCCACCGCAGGGGCCCATGATGTAGCGGTAATCCCCCCCGATGGCCACGGCGGCGCCGCAGGGGACCCCCAGCCAGTCCCGGGCCTCCTGCTCCCTCCCGCGCTGCCACGGGACCCCCCACGCAGAATCCTCGGGCCCCCCAGGTCCTGGAATGGGCCCCCCGGGTCCTGGGACAGGCAACCAGTCAATGATAGGAGTTTAGAATGATAAAAGGAGGATTAAAGGAAAACCCTGAGCCTTGTTTTTCCATCATTGGGAATCAATACGAGTGATCGGAGTCTTTTCAATTGATCCAGTATTGAGACAATGGGGCAACCGTGATTGCCCAAATCTCTCGACTTATTGTCGGCAGCTGAAGTTATTTTCCCAATACTGGATCAATTTAATAGATTCTGCTTGATTTAAAATAATAGATATAAAGATAATAATAATAATTCCATACAGAATATCAACTAATATGTTAATTACACAAATTGTTCCGTTGGCTCATTTGAACACAACAGAAGAAAAAAGAAAAAGTTAAAAGAAGAAGTTTAGTTTTGGTTTTGGTTTTGGATTTGTTTTCAAATTGGGGTTAAATAAGATACGCTCGTACCACAGGATGGTGACTGTAGGGCTGCAATAGGGCCGTGGGCCAGAGGTTTGATCTTCAATGTGATGAACCTGCTTATCAGGTTCGACTTCTGCATTTATGCAAATAAGTGCTAACATAAGAGACTAATACAGGCAGTTACTGCAGCAACAAAAAGTAGTTTTAAATAAAATGTGATATTGTTATTCAAAACATGTTAAAATACACTCCACAGAATATAATGTGAGTTTCCCGTTTTCTAAAAGGAGATTTCATGTTTTTTCTTATTGTATCGTTTGCCCCATTGGAACGCATGGAAGCAGGTTGGAACCAACATTTAAATAAAAATAGTGAACATATCCTTTAATAATCAGGTGTAGTGATCAAGTTAACGTGGTACAGGAAGTACAATCCTCTGCTCGTACCTGCTTCCTGCTGGGCTCCCGCTGGCTCCGCCCCCTTCTCCAGGTTGACGTAGAGCAGCGGCTCCTTGGGCGTCGCCGGGGACAGACCGGCCCACAGCGCCTCCAGCTGGTGGAGCAGCTGCTGGAAGCTGGGACGGCACTTTGGGACAGGGCTCCAGCAGCTGTGCATAATCTCATAACTGGAGAGATGACACCATAAGTTAATATGTCATAACTGGTATTAATATGACATCATAACTGGCGTTAATATGACAGCTGGTATTAATGACATAACTGGTATTAATGACATAGCAGGTTGATATGACATCATAACTGGTATTAATATGACACCATACCTGGTGTTAATATTTGACATAACTGGTATTAATATGAACCATACCGTGTTAATATGACATCATAACTGGTATTAATATGACATAACGTGTTAATATGACATCATAACTGGTATTAATATGACATAACTGGTGTTAATATGACACGTATTAATGATATAACTGGTGTTAATATGACATCATAACTGGTATTAATATGACATAACTGGTGTTAATATGACATCAAAACGTTTTAATATGACATAACGTGTTAATATGACATCATAACTGGTTAAGCGAGTATGTATAAGTACATGTAGAATGTGTATAAATACATGTAGAGTATGTATAAGTACATGTAGTGTATAATTACTGACATGTCGTCCCTGCATCCCGCTGGCTGCTTCAGTCGCTCCCCTTTGATTAGATACTCGTAGATCTGGGAGTTGTCCACCCCGGGGTATGGGGTCTGGCCTCGGGACATCACCTCCCACATGGTGA
>OMKR01064394.1:0-10281 GCA_900302355.1 Cyttopsis rosea
CTGAGTGGAGAGGAAATAACAGGAGCAGGACTGGCAGCCCTCCCCGGCCGAGGCTGAGTCGCCAGGAGCAGTTCGGTTCTTACAACTCCGTCAACCCCTCTCTCTGAGCTTCTTTCTATTTGTTTGGCTCTCAAAGGAACGTTTCCTCCCTACCTACCTGTTCACTAAATACAAATAAAGATATTAATTCCGTGCACCTGTGCTGCAGTGTTATTGCATTGATCTCATATGTTATGATACAATATCTGCACTCCCACTTTCTGCACGCTGTGTTATTCCATTTCCTCCTCGTAACGGCCGCTACGTCCTGCTTGTGTCCCCCCCGGAGGGGCTGTAGGCCACACTCTCCAGTTCAACCAGTCCACCTGGGTCCTGCTCTGCCCCGACTGGTGGGTTTGGACTGGGGGTTAGGTGTCATTGATATGCGCTTTGATATGTGAATTGAGAAACTGTTGAAATTCATTTGTTTCAAATTTAGCTTTTGTGAAAATTATTCATTATCAATTTGCAACTGGATGTTAGCCTATAAACACACACACACACACACACACACACACACACACACACACACACACACACACACCCCCACCAGGTGGGGACCCATATCTATCACCGACACCATCACTGTCAACAAAAAGGTGCTGAAGTGCTCAGACGATCCCTTTTAACAGATCCTCCCAAACAACTCCTAACTGTATCTAACCGCACACACACACACTTGTGCGTGTGCAAAAGCCGTCAACCCTTTCAACGCTATGGTGAAAAAGTCCAAAAGTTATTATGCCACCGGTCCGAATCCAAACATTTTTAATGCAAATTGAAGCTAAAATGCACCTAGAATATATTATGGTCTTCATAATCTAAGTATTGTAACTTAAGTTTATTATCGTAAGTTTATGTCCTGACTTCGCTCAAAAGCTGCTAGCATGCTCACACACTTATTGTGAGTCGCTTTGGACAAAAGTGTCCAAATGACGAAATGTAATGTCCCCTAATCAATATTTCCTGGACAATTTCTATCCCCTAAATAATGTCTTCATGGAATAGCGGACATTTCTACTTTGTAGTGCTATGTAAGATTGCTACACCAGATAATCTAGCTTTGTCAACTGTCAAATAAATCATCAATATAACATGCCTCCAACACAGAACCTGTGTCAGTCTCATCATGTGTAAGATCACTCAGAGAGTCACTCACACCCACTAAACGAAATGTCAACCCACCCCAGACAGGCTGTCTAACCTTTCCGCCAAAAAATGAAATATCCACGACATCATTCCTCTTGACAAATTCTGAGCTTTTGGCTCATCTCTTCTTGCCTGTGCGGCCAAAAGCGTTCCCTTTAACCCCTGCACCTAGCCTGATATCACTGCGTCTCCATCTTCAGTCTCAGTGCCTCCACTCTAACCCATTTCCGTAGGGGGGGGGGGTTCGATTTTCACTAGAGACCAACGTGTCCGCCTGAATCTGACATCATTTTAAGTCGACACTGATGCGTAGCCATGACATAAATGTTCTGCCTGGGTTATAAGAGCGGAGCCAAGTAAAAACAAAACAGTAAGTAATTTGTACTTTAAATGGATTTAGATCAGCCTCCAAAGCAGCGTCGCCATGTTGTTATTATTCCTCCAACGGCATTAGTCCCGCCCGTGGCTCTGACTGGCTAATCGTCAGTACCCCGTGATGGTCATTGGACCGATTGTTTTTTCAACCAAGAAATCGCTGTTTCATGTCCCGATGCCAGACCGTAGAATCAGTTCACTCGGTGGAGTGGGCTGAATCAAAGGTCTGGACCCAGGCAGCCCTGCAACCTCTTAATTGCTCTGTGAGTGGCCGGCTGGGACTTTGTTTGGATAAAGAGCTGATACATGGAGCGCCTTCTCGTCAGTAAATTTGTCTCCCTTCCTGGAAGTTTGCTGGACTTCAACTACACCCAATTCCCAAATACTTGTGCATGTACACGGGTGTGCACATCCATAATCCATCAGCCCATTGGTTTTCTTTATCCGGCTTGTTCTGGTGGGTGTCGGGGGTCACTAGGCGTGTACCGTGTACATGCCTGGACGTATATATGCACATATATCTTGATGCATTGAAAGGCCCGGATGTGTGGTTTGCGTCGTCGCAGGAGCTGAGAGACTCCAAAGACAATGCCTGTGATAACAAATAAGTTATGTAACACTCGATTCCTGCACTGCGGGCTTTTCCTCACCCCCCCAACGCACCTGCATACACACCCAGATGCAACAAAAGCAGCCCCCGAGGGGAACTTCTAGAGCCTCTAGCTGGGGCGTGAGTCGAACATAATTCACTCCAAATGTCTGACCGGGTTATCAGACTGGGCGTGGAAAAAGTCCTGAGTAATGTACAATCACAAACGAAGTCTGAAGAGCATAAATCAACATTTGAAGAGGAATACAATGGGATACAATAAAATCAAGAAATAGGCCTTGGGGCATTTATTTGCAAAAATACTTGATGAAAACCTTACAATTGCAGATTTGCAGTTGAAGTGTAAAGCCGACATCGTGTCTTTTATCTCCCGTGGACAAGTCATTCAACATCAAACTAAAATCAGATGATCTGTATACTGTATGTTTTGGTCTTTTCACTTTTCTTCTTCTTGAGTCTGACTTGGAAAAGACTTTGAAGAGCAAGGGTCGCACGGCAAGTCGGCTCAGGCAGAATAACTCCCTTTCAGAAAAGGTGGATTATGGGTTGTGGACAGAGCACAAGTGAGGAATTGGACACCTCGCATTCTTTCCTGAAACCCATAAATCCACGCAACGTCCTCCACCACGACACTGAGTCTCTTGTCTCCGTCTCTCTCTTTTTAACTGCACTTTCCTCTGTGCTGCACTCCCACCGCTTATCCCATAATCCCACCTGCTATCCCCGGACTGTGGCCGTATTGGAGAAAGGGAGTCGGGAGGTTCCGATTTTTTTTCTTTTTGGTTACGTTTCACAGCGCTTTTTTCTCTGGTTGTGGGTTTTGGCGCTCCACATCCACATCTATTGCCGCTACACCCTGGACCTCATCCTCACTGTGCCCTAAATACAACGGCAGGCGAACAGAATTGACTATTATAAGCATGTTCTGTCCTACTGTATAAGACTGCATTTTCCAAAGGCATTTCCCCCCCATGCAGTCACCATTCTTCTATCATTTGACCCTTCCACTGACTCACACCATAATTTTTCAACATGGCAAAGCCATCTCTGTTCCTCTCTTATCTCCCCCCTCCTCCATCTATGCCTCCACCTCCCCCCAGCTCCTCCCTTCTACTCGTAATGACCTGAGCTTTCCCTGTCCAACTCTCTTTTGCCACATTCCAATCCTCTGCCATCATACCTGCTGCTTTTTCAAACCGGCCTCTCTCTCTCTCTGCAGCAAAAGAAGCCCCTGGACAAAGACGCCATGGTGTTAACTACAGACCCACTGCGGCCCTGCTACCACACTGTGCTGGGAAATGGAGCATTTAAAAGAGAGAGAGAAACAGTAAAAACAAGATTCTATGCACAGTGAAGTTTTCATGGTGGAAAATGTTTGTCCAGCGGTGTGTTCATGCGGGTATGTGTATTTGTGCGTTTGTTCATCTGCTGTGTTGTAAAGCCGCCTTGGCTTCCCCTCATTTTAGTTTGCTTTTGTGAGGCAGCGTTGGCCGGTGCCAACGCCCGCATTTTCTGGTGCAGGGGCCAGGCTCAGAAAACCCAGTGCACGCATAACAGCTCTTTATGAGTCACCCGTGGTCGGGACAGGAAGCGCCAATCCAGATTCGAGGCTCAGATTTCATAGATGTTCGAATTATTATTATTATAAATGTTCTTGTTGGGATCTCGTTTTCTTTTTCTCCCTCTTTGCCAACCACCAAAGGCAGCTATGACGGGAGTGAGTCACAGCAGCTTTATTTCCCCTTTCGTGAGGTCCTGCTGTTTGGCCTCTCCATTGTGTTTCTCTTTTATTGTTCTCCTCTCAGCGTGTCATTTTTTTGTGTTTTTTTTGCTATTTCTTACTTTGTGGAAGGTGAAGAGAGTGCGATTTGCAAAAGCACACTTTGGATTAGGTTTGTCCAGACAAAGGCAAAGGTTTGATGCGGCGTGCTTGTAGCTGACAGTCAAGCTGCTCAGATTGCATAGATAATTAATAGTAGCCAGAATAGTTCACAACGTGACATCTGATATCGCCTGTGTGCACTCAGCGAAGATTACAGTTTATCCAATGTGGGAAGATTACTGACTCACTACCAAAGCGTCTAAATGCAAGAAGACCAATATATTTCCTCTCTATTTTGGCACACTCCCTGATAATTAAAAAATATAAAATAAAAGCTACCTGATGCCTATCTCAGATTCGATAAACAAGGCAGTGTTCTTGGGAATTCAGAGGGATAGAAATATTGACACCAACCCAGCAAGACTGGTTGGTATGCATATACAGGAGGTATTTTCAATGAATGGGCATATTCATTTTAGACAAACATATTGCAATTAACTTTGAGCAAAACATTTCTGACATTTATTATGTCATATGCTACCCTATAACTGAACGGAGATAAAAAATAAATAAATAAAAACAATTCCCACAAAATACCCTTTTCTTGTGTTGGGCATTTCAAAAGGCTTGCTCTCTGTTAGCTGTGCTTGGGAAACTGCTATCGTTGTGTTTTTACGCCCCTCAACCCGAGCTTTTCCTGTACGGATCTACTTTTATCCAAGTATTGATGGGGTGGTATTATGTACTCCTGATACGTGACTCCAGGTATGTGTGTGCTTGAGCTCAGGGAGTACATCAAAACATAAGTACAACCTTTAATGACCTGGACTCTATCGACGCTGACCCGGGATCACGTGTCCAAAATGGCCTCCTGGTTTTCCTCCCACCACCTCATCAGAGTTTAATCTATGTCATGTACGATGGCCCTCTTCTCTGTTCTCACCACATGGGATGAACACTCCTCCTTTTCTTCTTAGCTTTCCTCTGATATACTGACGTAACAGAGAACATACATACTGTATAAAGCCGTCACAGTGCTTTTCAATAGAGTAGTATGTACTACTACTGGTAGCCATGAGGCATTTTTTCACAATTAACATTTACATTTTATTACATGGCTCTGT
Source organism: Cyttopsis rosea (assembly GCA_900302355.1). Taxonomy (NCBI): domain Eukaryota; kingdom Metazoa; phylum Chordata; class Actinopteri; order Zeiformes; family Parazenidae; genus Cyttopsis; species Cyttopsis rosea. Next base: position 5,120 of record OMKR01064394.1, read on the forward strand.
GGAATACTCGATTCTGATTGGTCAATTAGCTGTGAATTATTACTGAATAATGACCACTTCTCCCTGCATGGATGACAATCCCATTCTAATGCTAACACTAGCAACTGTCTGTATGTTGTGGGATAATGTGCAGCAGTCATTATCTCAAAATAACAGGGTGATCAGAAACCCGATGTTGTAAACAACAAGTTGTCACTGGTTGTTTACTGTGCTTCCAAAAAAAATCCTGATTGCTGCATTATGGTTCACTACAAGTGAAAGATTAGATAAGGAAAATACACACATTTGTGTATTTGCCAAAGAGAGTAAAATTGTTACATAAGTTAGCTCTCAGCCACGCCCCCTATCGTTATCATCACAGAAACACATTATACAAATGTGAGGAAGCCCTCAGTCAGCGGCCACACATTAGATTGGCTGCTAGGTAAACGCAATCAGCCATTGTATATCTTATACTTTTGTGTGGTGTAAAATACTACATAGAGACACATTAAACTCCGCTAACACAGACCCAGCCAAGCAAGCCGGGGCAGGATTCTGGGCCAGCGGTATGCATGTGGAACTGCACAGGAAAATTGTAGAGCGCTATACAGTATATCTACCTGTGCAAACTTTTGCAGCACTTGTGAAACAAGGAGGGAAGATATGAAATGGAAGTGGAGAACAGAAAGAAAGAGGAGAAGAGAAGAAGGAAGAGGAGATGAGAAGAGGAGGGTAGAGTAGAGACGAGATGCATGCTGTGCCTCTGTGCCCATGGACCACTGAACTTCACATGTTCAACGCTCAGAGTCGTGCCCAGTTCAAGCCAAAATTAAGTCATGATAATTAATTATAACATTAATAATAACTAATCCTGTGGATTAGCCCCATAGGATTGTACGTAGATAAATAGATACATCAGTTGCAATGTAGGGTTGTTTACTCTAGAGGTAGAACACTGGAGAATCTTCCCCATGCTCCTTAAACTTATGAAATGTAATTGTTTTTGTACTGTTTTTTGACAGTGTTGGCAAGGTCTCGTGGACGGCCTTTGACTCATGAGAGACCAGTGTGACTCACACAGTCATGACCATGAAGTCGCTCATTTCAGTTTTAATCCAATTTCAAATTCGGCGGCGCACGGCCCCATCTCACTTTTAGCTACCACAAACCAAAAAGACAAACCAGAAATGATTTTCAAGGGAACGAGGCTTAAGTAGACCGTGAGGTTGATATTTTGTTGAACGTTTGAAGTCTATTCTTGAGAGAGACAGAGACAACAGCCACGAGGAGGAATGTAATAGAGAGTGCGTGTGGAGATAAACCAGAGATAATCTTACGTCTCCAGTACATTCCACTCATATCCACTGTCCACCGAAGTAAAGTACAACACGCTCCCATTTTACTACACAGTCATCTGCAAAGCCAATAATTTAGACATGCTGCATAGATGCTGCACAGATCAGTTGCCGTGATTCATGAATGGATTCCTCGGACAGGTTTGTGACTCACAACAGAGATACTATGCACAAAAGGTTGATTAGACTTGTGCGTTTTAGATTAATGCCATTTGCAAAGCTCAAGACAATTCAAAGCATGTGGACATTAATGATGAAGTTTGTCTCTTCTTGGAGATTGGGCTCTTTACGAGTGACAAGTGAAGATTTGTTAAATTTCTTCATTTGTTGGATTCAGTCGCTGTAACGAGAGTCAGAAAAGTCGGTTCGGCTCTGAGTTGTGAATGTAATTCTCACAAGAATCATTTAATTCTGTCAAAATTATTTATTTTGCTGGAATGCAAAGCGTGAATCAGTCACATTCAAAATGAATTATGCCAAATGCCTTCAACCTTTTTTTCACTTTGCATGAATCCTCAGTTATTATTTTCTGTTGGCAAGTAGAAGATTTGCTGTGGTCCTCGGGGTGTATGAGTGAGTCAGGGCTCTCGGCTCTTTTAGTTTGAGATATCGAGTCTTGGTGAACGCCTGTGTGCCTATTTGCAGTTACTGAGGTGCAAACCAATGACTCTTTTGGCGAAGCGACTCCAGCTCCTGAGTCATTTCAAAGATTTGTTTCTACGAGCGAATCGTTTCTGAATCTTGCATTACTAGTGGAACATCGCCCCAATGTAAAGCAAAACAGACACAAAACCACTCACAAGACTCCCACTTAGTACCCTTCACGCAGTGCCCCCTAGACCCCACAAAACTCCAACATGTTGTGTCATTTTACTACCGCTGAGGGACGAGATCAATTTGGAGCTTTGGGGGTTTGCACCCTCAACTTAAACAAGCGTCAATTATCCACACCATGGTCTCAAATCCTCTTCTAAGCATTCCCACTGCGACCCAAAAATACTCTCCTTTCCAGGCTCGCTTCCAATGTTTCTCCAATGTTACTTTTCTTTTCCACTCCACCCCCCCTTGACAGGACTTCTGGACGTGAGGCGCTGACAGTCTAAAATACACTGTCGGTATTGTTTGTCCTGCGCTCCTCTGGCATGGTGGCGTTTCATTTAATCATACAGAGGGTTAAGCATTTTTAACCGAGGCCCGAGGAGACACCAAGGGGGGAGGATGCAGGATTTACACCGCCCTGCATGAGCGGCAGTAGGAACCAGAGGAGCCGTGAAAAATGGAAAGAGATAAAGCAGAGTCTGAGAGAGAAGGAGGAGTGGGGAGGATGAAGGAAGAGTGAAAGTACTGTTTTAGTTTCAATTAAAATGGTCCAACCATCATTTGACATGTAATGATGCCATTACAGTGTTAGCTGTTAATTATATAATATCAATTTTGGGGGATATTACCTCAGACAAAAAGCATAAAATCTATTAATTTCAGCACAATATGACGACAATGGCGGATATGATGGTTTTGGAATTTAAGCCGAGCTCTTCCCTATTATCTTTCCTCTGAGGCTTTCCCTCGCATCTTATTGCTTAAACTCAGACGACGTGTCCAGACAATACTCAGCGGAGGACGGGACAATAGCTTTCTGTCTCGTTGATAGACTTTTACTCGAGGGGACGTTTTTGGCGAGCTTGTGTGCCACAGCGCAAACTACAGAGCGGTCATTGGTCTCCCCTTCGCTATTTAACATATTACAGGCTCATGTACATTATCTTGGAGCTCCAATTCTCTCTATTTTGGTTTTATTTGGAGTAATGGAAACCAGATGCATCGAGACAAAAGACAAAAGAGCTTTGAGCAAACCAGTAGTCTTGGAGAAAATAAAATACAGTTTTCTGTTACAAGAGGAGGGGATCTTTATATAAAATCAAGTTTGGGAAAAAAAAAAAAAAACAACCCCCAACACAGTACACCCAAGCTAACTTGCGCAGACTTCCTTTTCCTCATGTCGCGTCTCTGCCAACGATTATTTGTCTAAGCATTGTTCTAGGAGGCTGCGGGGGGAGTGGAGTTTGGGCGATCAGACCAAGCAAATCTGTTCCAAACCAAATGCCCAGGAGAGTTCACTTCTATTTTATTTATTTATTTATTATTATTATTTATTTTTTTAGGCGTACTCTACGAGCATCGGCACATTATGAAATGGATATTTTCGGCAAAGCAGTGCCATCTGCAAATGAGTTTACTCTGCACAGATGGTTACAAATTCCTGATGACGCATCCACTCTGTGGTGGTGGAAGACACATGTGAATACAGAATTGTATAGTATATACCCTTGTGCCCATGGCAACACGGCCTAAACTCTCCCTCTTTTTTTCCGTGGCGAGTGTATACGGTATCCTGCAAAGTCATCAGCGTTCGGCGGTAAAGCTTGTTGCTACAGCGACTGTGGGTGTGTCACAGAGCAGAGGGGCTGGAGTCGGCAAAGAGGGATCACAGGAGGACACACACAGGGAGGGAAACGTGTGTGTGTGTGTGTGTGTGCATGTTCATAGAAGGATAACAGAAAGGCAAATGCTGCATGTAATTTAACATGAGGGCAGTGAAAATGTGCAGCGTCGGCTCCCTGCGTACAAACAAACACATTTCACAAACACCGTCTCACAGAGTCACACAAAGCACAGAACTTCTCCTCTCTCCTGCTCAAACCGAGGAGGAAGGAGGGGGGACAAGATGCCAAATTACAAAGCGGTATCCAACTTTTTGTGGGCACCGTGGAAGACTGCGAAGCGTCACTCCGCTGAGTAGAACCAGGTTTTTCCATGGAATATATTTTTCCCCCCTCGTCGTCTTCGTTTTCCTCTTTTCTAACTCCTGCTTTTTTCCTTCCCGCTAAACCCTTCATTGTGAGAATGCCTTTGATTTGTTTATACAGCAATATAATAATTAATAATTATAAAAAAATATAAATTTAATAAACAGGTGGCATTATATGCATGTTCACGTTTTGTGTAAATCGCTTCATCTACCACAGCTAAACGTCATTTATTTGCATCGCTGTGCATTGAGGGTCCATACATATTTATTGTTATGTGTATGGTGTATCAAGATCCGAGGTATACCATCTCAGTCTGAGTACAGAGTTGCAAACACAATCTAATCTTCCGTCTCGACTTCCGGGTGCGCCGCAAGATGGTCGCACTAGGCAGAGCTCCGTCAGCAACTCGTAGTTTTGTTAGTTTTGTGTTGTTTGTTCTTATTTTTGCACGTACTGCACTGTCACTCTTGCAGTATGAATGACAAGCGCTCCTAGACATTTGTTCGTTTACAGATGCACCATCGAGAGCATTCTCACCGGCCGCATCACCGCCTGGTACGGCAGCTGCTCCGCTGCTGATCGCAAGGCGCTCCAGAGGGTGGTGAAGACAGCGGAGCATCATTGACTGTCACCTCCCCTCCGTGCAAGGCATCTACTACACACGATGCCTTAGGAAAGCACGGAAAATCATTAAGGACTACAGCCATCCAGGCTATGGACTGTTCACGCTGCTGCCGTCTGGTAAACGTTACCGGAGCATCCGGGCACGGACTACCAGACTCACAAACAGTTTTTACCCACAGGCCATCAGGCTTCTCAACCTGCAACATCTCTAGTCTCCTATGTATTAATGCACATCACCACAACTAAATGTACATATCCACCGGCACTCCTTCACTTTATATTTATATTTATAATGTGCAATAGTCTTGAGTACTTTTCTAGTTATAGGTTATGTTCTTTCTTTAAATCTCATTTGTCATGTACATATATGTTACCCCTGCCCTTTATTTCG
>OMKR01064400.1:0-10922 GCA_900302355.1 Cyttopsis rosea
AGGCGTAGACGCTGCCCGAGTTGGTGCCCGCCCACAGCGTGGGGCCGTGGTGGGTGCCTGGTGGGCGGTGGCACACACTATATTACAAAAGGGGGAAGTGTGTATTTTAAAAAAACCTTAAAGTTGTGAGAAAGCATCTCCTCGTACCGTCTCGCAGGAAGGTGTCTGCGAAGCAGAGGCATCTCACCACCCCGGACAGAGAGTCGTCCGCCGAGCGAGGCTCAATCCGGCGCTGGATGGGAGCCACATCCTCCTGCTCCGCCAGCGCAGCGTTGGCCTCCTGCACCTGGCCACACACACAGTTTTAGTGTGCCAAATCAACACACCACTGGAAAAATTAACATTAATCATATAATAGAATTTTAGACTATCAATATATAATATCTTGATCTGGTATCAGTGAATTCTATTTGAGTTTTAAAGAAATTTTTGATGCAGTTTTAGCTAAATTTGAGACAAATGTTGTATCAGAAAACCAACTAAAGAACCCTCTGTCTATTATACGCTTACTATATTAAAGGTACTATATGTAGTTTTCAGAAAATCCTTGTTTTTAATGACCATGTTTTTAATGGCCATTAAGTGAACTGCAGCATCCTGCTCATGCGTGTGCTCGCACTCCATAGGCGCGAGCGAGCATCCTGCGCAACGCACCAGAAACTCAGATCAAACTGTCAAACTAGGCAGTGCTAATCAAATATGAATCAAGTTTCTGTTACTGCATTGCCTATTTCCCGCCTCAAATGTTTTCAGAAACATATTTGCCTCCTGAGGCAAGGCATTCAGCAGCATGCATAAACATCACTTCCTTTGGAGCAAAGCAATTAATGCATGTAGTACATATAGTACCTTTAAGCATGGGGACCTGCGGAGGTAGTGCAGGGGTCCGCCAATTTTCTTTTTTATGTCAACATTATTTTTGTGAAAAATGTCAAAATGTATTTTAGACAAAAAAATAATATAGTAATCAGCTGAAAGCAAGCAGATTCGCAGCTTCTGGTGTTATGGTGCGTTCAAAAACCTCTGATTTTTGAGTAACATTCATAAACCGAATTTTCAGTAACGTACTGTGTCTCAGACAGACATAACTGGTGCATGGCTGAACTTCAATAAAACGCATGGTAAATTGTTTGTATTGTTGTATTGATATTAAACAGCATGTAAAGCCCAATTTGAGATTAGTGAAAACTTTATTTTATTTGTGAAAATAGAAAAGGTGGATTTCACTGTTTCTTTCTACACACAGGCCATTTAAAACCAGGTCCAGATAAAAAAAAACTACTATCTTTATAGTAGTCAAACCTGGATTAGATTATAATAAAAAAAAGGCCTGAACAGCATTTTAAACCCTATTTCAGATTTCTGAATCCTTTATTCTATTTGGGAAAACAAAAAAAAAGGTGGATTTGACTTGTCAGTGTGCAAAAAAATACAGTCACACGCCGTGACTGGTCTACTAACGGAATTCAATAAGGAATACGGAAATAAATCTAAATCTCAAATCAAAAACACATATGAACCGTAAACATCATAACCGAGTATGTAAATAGGTTAATAAGGCATTATAAATATGTTATTATAGGCCAGGCTTAAAATACAACACAAATTGTTACACTACAAAATTGTGTCGTACGATATCACTTCATATATATTTCATGACCATACGATACCACTGAACTACTGCCTAGCTCTATAATAAAAATAATTTTACCTTGCTGGTGGGGGTGGGGGTTGTGACGGGGCGCTTCTTGCCAGACACCCGGCTCTTGCGGATGCGTCTGAAGCTCTGTCGCAGGGACTTCTTGAGGGACTTTACTCTGGACAGGGGGCCCTCCATCGCCAGCGAGTCATTAGGGTGGAGGGTGCACCTTCAGAAGAGGGGAAGGATGACAGGTGAGCGCTGGAGCAATGTATTGGCTTTTCACTTTGAGGCGGTTTCTCAAATGAGGTTTAATCTAAATCAGGAGTAAACTAATCCTATTTACTATAAATCAATCCAGAATTTAGAAATGCCACGTTGCTTAATTTAAGATCAATTAGTTCTAGACTAGGAAGTCCTAAGGTCATTAGTTAGACTAGTTTTTACTCGTATTAGACTAGTCAGCTGCCTGCCAACCTGCCTCTGGCCAGGTTTAATTTAAGATTTCACTTAGAACTAGATTAGCTCTAATCTTCCTGGAAATCATATTTTTTTTATTTCAAGACTAGGGCAAGTCTGAGACAATTTTAAACCATGACTGAGAAAGGCCATTTCAGTTAATCCCGATTAAAAATGTGATTTAGTCTAAGATTAGGCCTAATCTGTGTCCGCAAAACCAATCCTATATTACTTGTATTTATTATTTTCTTCACTGTACATTACCATTACTGAAAAGTATCGATTTAGATTACGACATAATACTGGACAAATCATCAATTTGTCATAGTCAGAGACATCTAACTCTTTCCATTGTGTCAAAAAGACAATCAATCAAGTTGTTTATTTTATCATCAGACCTTTTTGGATTAGAGATATTCTCCGATACCGCCATCCAATTGCAGCCTGGTATTCAGACACCAGTATCAGTGAGTCCCTTGCTGATAAGCACCCAATTTAGTCAGCATAAATTGTCAAATGAAACAATCGTGTGCAGTAGAAACTGTCTCCTCCGCCCCTCCACCAGCATGGTTTAAGTTGCTAAATATAGTTCCTATATTACATAATAGGGATTTAGTTGACACTCTTCGACGCAGCGACTTCAGACTGAAGGAAAACAACAACACTGGCTTTGATTTGAGGATCACAAATGAGGCGGGCAGGCAGGTGCTAGCAGGGAGGGAAGATCATGGAGGAGGTTTTGTTTTCGAATGCCGCCACCCGGCCTCCCACCTAGCGAGCACGGCGTTGCGCCGGTGGTAGTCGAACAGGCCAAAGCCGTGGCTGGTGCCGAAGGCGATGAGGTTCCACTCGGCGTGCAGCGTGACGGCCGTGACGGAGGCTGGTGGCAGGCACTGCACCAGCACCAGCGGCTGGAAGCCCGGGCCAAACGGCGCCGGCTTGAGTCGCGGCTCTAGCCGGTCGTGGCCCTTCCAGGTGAAGCCCTCCCGGTCCTGCAGCAGGTCCACCACCGACACGTCCACCGGGTGGTCCGAGCGCTCGTCGCACAGCCCCAGCACGATCACCTGGAGGAGGGAGGGGCCACGCAAGGATACATTTAAATCAGATTGTTAAACACAAAATCTAAATAAAACTATAAAGGAATGCATGACATGGCCGAAAGCCATAACACACAATATCATAATTACCTGTCCAGCGGTTCCAGCCACCACCAGCTTGTTGCTGTATTTACAAAGACTGATCTTCTGGATGCCAAGCCTGGGGTCGTCGCTGTACGGGTCGAAACAGCCCACCTACACAGACACCAAACTACTTAGTTGTATGTGAAGGTATGCCTTCAAATATTCTCCATGACAAAAAAAAAAAAAAAAAAAAAAAAAAAAAAATCACTGCACATACAGGGAAATACAAGCCATTTATTTCATCACATAAAGGATAGGTTTGCCATTTTTCAGCCCAGGCGTTATTAATAAGTTGGTTCCCATCATTTATTACTTCTTACTTCTCACTGCACTGAAATTTCTCAAAAGGTAGTTTCTCAAAAGTAAGGCATTAGCCAAGCCAGAACTATGGCTTTGGGCAAATTAGCAGGTATTTTCCAGCACACGATCACTTAAAGGTTTTGCAGAAAAGCAAGCGCTGTAAAGACCCAACAGATGCGGTAACACTTGGGATGGTTTCAGATTTCTTTCTGCACACCATTTGAACATTTCTTGTTATAGTTCAGGAGAACAGTATCGCCAGAGGAGCTTTGAGATTTTTAGAGGCTATATTGTCCATCCACATCTCAAGACGCCAACATCCTACTTTAGACAGACACGGATACAACAATTTTTAAAACGAGATACAATTGTTCAATGTGCACGAGATTGGAGGTATGATATAAAACACCTGATAAACAGCGTTCTAATAGGAGCACACGTACAACACAACACGCAGATGCATTCCAACAAATGCTGCATGGGAATACACATTACGAGCCCTCATGCACACAAAAAATGGTCAATCAGGAGACCGGTACTCACACGTATAGTGAAAACAAACAAACACATACATTCTTGTACTGATATCAAAGTAAGGTCCAAAAAAAATAAACCTGGTGTGAGAAATGGTCAATTCAGAGACCAGTCCTCACAAGTATAGTAAAACAAAGATACACGCACAGTACGAAACATGGTGGACATTAATCCAACGCACAGTCGGAATTCCAGTGCAATCTTTTTCATTTACGAGCCGTGTCTTGGCAGAGCAGGGGCGATGCAGACATTCACTTGTGTGCACGATAACACAGGCGCGCGCACACACACACACACACACACCCAGCTGAAGGGTCTGGCTTTCATTAAACAGAGGGAAGGAAAAAAGAAGAAATAAAAAAAAAATAATAAAAAAAGAAGAAAAGGGCTCCTCATCCCATATGAGTTCGGCATTCCAGAACTCACAGCTCGGTTGCCACGGGTTACACACAGAAAGGTAGGAGTGGGGGAGTGGGAGAAACGGGGCGGGCGGAGAGATAGAGGAAGTGCGTTCTGTAGAATTTAAGAGGAACAGGGGAGCACAAGGCGATCGTGCCAACGTGGAAAAATTCAGCTCCTTATTTCTTCACATGGAAGTTTCTCGTCTTAAAATCTACAATTAAAAAAAAAGTTCTATAACGTTCTATTCATGTTCACACACATTCTTATACTAGTATCAAAGTGAAGTGAGTAAATACGCCTGGTTAGTGAGGACTCATGTTCATGGTGCACTTCTACACCAAAAAAATAGTACATTTGGAGACCGGTCCACCCACCCACACACTTTTCAGTTTTATTGTTAGTTAACAGATGTTTACAGTGATTCAGACTGCGGTCAGTCCAGAGACTGTGTTTAACTCAAACAAAAACAGAAGGGTGGTTCGCCTCAACACGGAACACAGAATGGATATTAATGGGGATGTGGGGCTCTTCTAGGTTTTTTTATTTCAATTTGGGAGGGCACATTTGACATATTGGGTTGATATTCAGTTTACCTCTGCCTTTATACAAGTCTCCGTGTATAGTTTATTTAATCAACTGTTGAGGAAGTCAACGGGTATCAAATATGAAGGTGCTACAAAGCTTGGGTTCAGTTTTTATACAGGTATGTTTTTGCTTGAGTGTGCGTGTTTAAAAGGCAGGCTCATTTCCCCTGTCAGGTAACTGATTTGTTTCACACCTCCCTCCCTCCCTCCCTGCTCACCTTCCTGAAGGGCGGCCACTCTTCCTCCTCCTCGTCCCGCTGGGCATCGGCGTCGCTGCCGGGGTCCTGGGGGTCCTCGCCAGGGTCACAGTCCGTGTGGAATACGCTGGCAGTGCTGAGCTTGTAGAGTGGCGTCAGTGCTACTCCCGAGGCGTCCCAGAAGCGCACTGTGCCGTCCTCGTGTCTGCCGGGAAACCGCTCGTCAAACAAGGGACACCCCTCCGGCGATTTACAGAGACGTATTCACACAAAAACAATCTGATCTGCGTGTGCATTAATCAGGGTTCATTCTGGCATTACCAAATGAAATTCAACAAGTTTCAAATACTTTTTAAGCACTATTTTTTTTCATTTTCACAAATATAATCAATTTTCAATGTGATCTTTATTAATTAAAATATTATATAATCTTAGTTTCATTGTCTTTTACTTATATTAATATATAACCATAATTTCATTGTCATCAAGTGTCTATTTCCAACCATGCTGGATTAAATATAAGAGGCTATTTTCAAGTTATTCCAGTAGTTCAATTTATGAGCACAAAATTCAAGCACTTCAAGCATCTCAAGGACCTGGAAAGAACCCGAATTAATGCAGAATGTGCACATGTCACGTACCCCGTCAGCAGAAGCTCCTGCTGTTTCGTCGGTGGCGCCAAGTTTTTCCCGCCACAGATTGGCCAACTCTGTGCAAAACATCACAAAAAGACGCATTGAGGCAAATTAGTTTTATTCCACTTCCACAAAACGCCACTGCATTCTACAGTTTAACGCTTCTATATATGGATTAAATAATGAGCCGGTCTGCTGTTAACGAGTCCTGTGCGGCATGCATGCACACACCAAAATAATGGGACCTCCGTGGATGGGGGTTTATTTGCTCTGTTGTCGTGCCAACTTCCAAGGCTTGGCTTCTACGAGTGATGATAGGAGTGTACCAGCTGTGTGTGAGAGAGAGATGGGTCAATCTGTCTTTGATCAAACAGCTGATTCGGCTGAAAATCCCTTTGAAAAACCTTTAACCGCCAGCACCTGTTCGTACAATTACCAAGACTATCAAGCTTGACTGATGGTCAAACTGCACTCGAGTACTCTGACTGGACGAATGCCAGATTGATCTGTGAATACAGCTTACTGCAAAGGGTAAAGAATATGGTACAAAATATCAAACCTATTCATCTTGCATGCCCTCTCAAGGACATTTTGATCAACGCTACAAAGCATTTGGCCCTGTTTACACCTGGCATTAACATGCGCGTTGGGCGATCCGCTAGCTCTAAGGACATCAGTTTACACCTGGCATTAGAATGCGTCTCCACGTGCGTTTCGAGAAATCGGATCTCACTTCCTTGCTCTATATGCAAATAAACATACATCATTTCAGTTTGCAAAGACCAAATAGCATGGGAGACGTGTCTCCCCGTTGCAATACCCAATTTATACTACTCCATGACTGTGATACCACAGTGTGCAGAAATAGGGAAAAGAAAAGAGAAAAAAGACGAACATAAAATTTTCACTGCATGCAGAACCGGCGCTCTTTAGGACCCTGAAGCTAACTTAGCCTGTGTAGCTCTTTAGCTCCGGTATGGCTGTGAAGCGAGGCTCTTGTGGCTCTAATGAGCCCAATTTCATTCAGATATCTTGATGTGAGAGGTCAGTCCCGGGTCAGGTCCCGTTTGAAAATAGTCAAGCCCATTTACTTTTGTCAAGCTTTGGAGCTATGTTACGCCCGCTTCCCAGCGAGTTAGCATGACATGACCTGCTCGTCTAGTTTCTGTTGATACTGGAAGCTAACCAGTAACTTAAAAACTGATCTTGTGACAGTTCGTCAAAGACGGACTGTGCAGTGAACCCGCTGGCGGATTCGTGGCGTTAAAGAGGTTAATACCCACGTGCACGTACTTGCATTTTTGTCGGTGCTTACTACTCATAGTGCATTGATGGCCATAAAGTGACGTTAAAACCTTGATGTAATGTACACGCTCCCAACTGTTTTGAACGTCATGTCACAATTATGTTTACTATTAAATATGGACACTAGCCACGCAAGAGTTGTGGATTAATACACATGTTGTGTTAGAGCAACCAAATTAAGACAAAAGGACCAATGAATGCATTCCTTAGTGAGCACTGAGTTGTACCATCTTCTCTCAGAGGCAACATTTGTGCGTCTCAGAGTGTGTGTGTATGTGTGTGGGGGCGGGGGAGTCCCGGGGGTCCCTGGCTCTCACCCTGTTGCCGTGCTGGCCCTGGCCCTGCTGGGCCTTGCCCGCGTTGAGCAGCCTCTCCCAGAGCTTGGGCGGCACGCTGGAGACGTGGCAGGAGCAGGTGATGGCCGAGGAGTGCAGCGGGGCCAGGTAGGGCGTGGGCAGGGTGGGCCACCCGGCGCTCTGCAGGTCGATCACCACCAGCTCCTCCTCCAGCAGCACCACCAGGGCGGAGGGCTCGTCGAACACTGCCGGGGGAGGGAGGTGACGTGGGAGGGATGTAAACTTTTAAGCAGGTTTATTTACTGTCAGAGGAGGAATAGGTGATAATACAATGTAGATGTAAAGATATCCTGTTGTGATTAATTTATCAAAATAGATGTATTGATAGTGAATATGTTGATATCCAACATTAATAATAATTAACCAATTGTTAATTGTGATGACTCAGCGATATGTAGGAATCTGCCGAGTAAGTCTGTAAGTCTGCCGAGCCCACTCACCTTTGTCCGGCTCCACGTTGTGGATGGTGAAGAAGTCAATGACCCGGGATGTGAAGTCCAGGGTGACGTGCACTTTGTCCTGCTGGACGGTCAGACAGTGGCGGTCACCGTAGCTCGCCCTGGGCATCCCCCCGCTGTACAACAGCAGTGGAGACCTGAAGAGAGAGGGGCAGAGAAAACAGATTGAGTGGGAAAGATAAAAGGTATGAAAGATCTGCATTTTATCATATACTGTATCAAAAATCATAAGTCAAACGTTGCCAAATTTACCCATAAACAGAGATTACCAAACAAATAATCGATTATGGTTCTTAAGGTTGTCAGGGAGCGGCTTGAGACACTCACCCCGACTGTGTTGTCCTCCACAGGATCTTGCTGATGGCCTTGCAGGGAAACGGACCTGAGAGGAGACGCCAAGAGAAGATAAGGGAGGGAAAGAGATAGAGAGAGCAAGACACACACACACACGATGCTTTATTCTCAGCTAGGTGTTCATTTTAATGGACATTATTGTAAATGTGATTAAGTGGCACAAATTTGACATTTGACAGTGTAGATATACTAGATAGTAAACTAGTGTATTTCAAGTGAATATAGCAATTACTGAACACTTCTTAGGATCGAACCATTAGTGTACATCAGTGTGTATGTGTGTGTCTCACCATAGGGAATGGTGGAAGACACTGGCTGGTGAGTGTAGGGGTTGCCACTGGTAACGGCCCACATGGAGTATCCGCCGTCGTTATGGGAACTGACAAAGGAGTTTCCAGAACGTTCCCACACCAGGCTTTCCAGCTGCTGCAGAGGTAAGACCCAACACACACACACACACACACACACACACACACAACGGTTTAATGATATCGGAGGTCGCAACTGCAGATGTATGCATTTTTATCAGACACCGAATTTCACTATCTTTCCGCCTCTTTCTTATTATGTGCAGTCGCTCATCATCTGCACTGTGCTTAAGTCATAAACTTCCTGCACGGGGGGTGGATACAGCTCTGCTCGGTTTATTTTCCACTAGTTTCAGCCCCAGGATCCTTCTCTCCCCCCTCCCTCTGTGTGACCCTGTTAAGTCAACAGAGTTCAGAGCCTGCTTAGCCCATTCCAGCACACAAAGGTTACATGCAGAACAATCAGTGTGGATTCACCAGCGACAGAACTCAGAGAGCTTTGTCCACATACCTGCTTGCCCAGGAAGAGGTGTTCCACATGACGCGTGCTTAGGTCCCATAGGACCACCAGGCCTCGGCTGTAGCCAATCAGAATCTTCCCTGGCAGCTGGGGGTGTTCTTGGAGAGACTCCACCGGCCCAAGAGACTTCCCACATCTGTAGTCTTCCGGCAAACTGAAGAAAAAGAAAAACTTTAATCAACACAATCACTCCTCAGCAGCACAGCGTCTGCATTTCACCACAGATTTTGGTTCGCCATTTGGCTCCATTCAGCTAGGGGTGTCTGCGTTGGCCTTCCTTAGGAGGAGATTGGGTCAACCTGCAACTAGAGCCTTCACAATTGCAATTATTTGAGGTGACGTGATCATTTTGTAAAATTGCATATTTCAATCTAAATGTGAAGGGAATTTTAATTAAATTAATTCCCTTTAATTAATCAATATTAGAAATGTTGCAATGAATAGAAAGTGAATTAGGCGTGTTTCCATGAAAAAATAAATTATGCTCCAATGTCAATCAAATGGCGCATAGTGTTAGTTCAGGCAGGTCACAGGGTCAAGCTCAGCTCACAATCCCAGCCCATCGGCTGATCGCAGCCGATCCCAGCCACGTCAGCAGACCCACATCAGCGATGGATCAGCCGATCCCATTCTATGCATCCAATTGGCAAACCTCATTCTGGGCGCCTATTTAAGCTGCTTCCGCCTACCTACACTTTCTGCCTCCTCTGCGAGCGCTCGCAACCCACCTTCATTATTTTTGACTAAAGTGGTCCTGACTGAATTGCTCTGTCAATCGTCAATTAAGCCCTACCATCAAAACTCTGATCTATCTCCAAATCAATCCCAATCAAACAAACTGTATAATATTTATTGTCAATTTGTCAGAACCTGAAAAGCTGATCAATGCAAACCAAAATTAGCTAGCTACTGGTAGCAGAAGCAGTCGAAATGAAAGTAAACAACAGGTGGTCAAGCAACAGGTTTGAGCCCTTGTAAAGGGAATTTTTCCCACTTGAGGGGCATTTTTGTACTCTAGATTCATATAAAGCTATATGAATCACCCCCATATCTCCTCAAATAACAAATCCGATTGGCCCAGTTCATTCCGACTTGAGGTAATGATTTTCCAATGGAGCCTTTCCAGACAGAGGGGGGAAAATATGGGAAAACGTCGCCAACCAGGATTAAAAAGTACTTTATTACCCATCACACCGCCTGGTAAGCGCTTGGATGGCTGAAAGACATAATTATGACCTGATCTCAGGGTTGACTTGATGGCCTTTGTTCTCACCCGCTGAACTAGAAGTAAAGAGGTAGTCAGACATTAAGGAGTCTAGTCTCTTTTCTTATGAAATACATTGGGACTAAAAAAATAACTAAATAGAAATGTGGGGGAAGAGCTATGGCTAATCAATATTCAGTCATCCATGGCAGCGCGGGGAATTGCTATGCTTCCAACACCCGTAAACCAAAACCCTGGAGCAGCAAGCGAGTGCAGCGAAAAAAAAAACAAGCCTGACAGTTTCACTCACAGAAGTGTAACAGAGAGTTAGAATGACACAAAAACACACAAAACTGCTCCACAAAACAATAACAACGACGACTAGATAAACACGCATGAGGACCTGGACCAGACATTGCTTGGAAGCAGCTTTGGAATGTTGAAGAGGACACACCCTGGAGCTGTCATAGAACCCCCCCCCCCCCC
>OMKR01064422.1:0-11008 GCA_900302355.1 Cyttopsis rosea
TGGCCACAAAATGTAACCATGATGCAAGCTGAAGAGAAAATCAAAGTCCTTAAATTTTTACAAAGGCCACTATATTTGGAAATGTGTTCTGATATGCATCTTTCTCAGTCTGATTGACATTTCTAATGAGTTTGCAGGCATTAACAAAATATTTTTAAAAAAGACCAATGACTGACAGTACGTGGTGTGTTAAAATATGTATGGCTCCAAATATAATTCAAAGTTTGCATTAAAGTTGTTTCGTGTTACCACTTTGTGTAATGCAGTGTTGAATGTAAAAAGTCCATAATGTTTCTCCCCTTGATTCAGTTTTTTTTTCTGTCTGCATTGGTGGCTATTTATATCCTTTATGGTACAGGGCTTTGCGTCACGGGGCATTGCGTGAAAGAAAAGGACATCACGGCTCTTACTTCAGCAGTAATTTACCCCCATAATGATTCCGTCGTGAGACCGTCGAGGTACGGACTCTTCACGTGATTAATGTGGTGAAAGGTATTAGTTTTAAATAATGTCTGTATGATGGAAAATGCACATACTGTATGTGAGTGGTTGGGAGCTTTATATGTGTTGGTGATATGTTCTCACGGC
Source organism: Cyttopsis rosea (assembly GCA_900302355.1). Taxonomy (NCBI): domain Eukaryota; kingdom Metazoa; phylum Chordata; class Actinopteri; order Zeiformes; family Parazenidae; genus Cyttopsis; species Cyttopsis rosea. Next base: position 589 of record OMKR01064422.1, read on the forward strand.
CACTGTGTGTGTGTGTGTGTGTGTGTGTGTGTGTGTGTGTGTGTGTGTTTAGGGATGCAACATCATGTCCTTGCCACTTTCTAGCGAGAAGCACCGTCATCATTACACACACACACACACACACACACACACACACACACACACACACACTTGTCAATTAACTGGATCTGACAATCCATTTTCGTGAAGCCAGTTGGAAGACAGCCAGCCCGCTGTATAGTGTGTATTGAGGGGTATGGGGTTTGAAAATCTTCTCTTCACAAACAACAATAAATGGCAGATTAACTAAATAAATATAACAAAATAAATCCTGTGAGGACGAGCTCTCCTCTCCACCTCAGACGGGGAGAGGAGAGCGTTAGACACAGAGATTATCCCGCATTAACAGCAGGGTCTGTCTGTATGTTGATAGGGAGGAATCTGCTGGGCACGGTGCGGGAAATTTACTCATCAAGCAAAAATATTCACGCACAAAAGTGTGGGTGGGAGGCTCTGGGACACTACGGTCTTTTGAGATTTTGATACAAATGTATGCGCCAACGGTTCAAATTACAGTTGGGTACATCATCAGATGTGTTAATGAATGGTCTCTATGGAAACACAGGATGGATACTGGACATTAATGGTCCAAAATTAACTCTTTAACTGCAAAAAATGTAGCAAAATTCATCAAAGCAAAACTTTAATATTTCAATAAATGAAATTAATTAAATCTAAGGGATGAAGGGATTTTTTTTGGGCAGTTTTTGGCAGAATCATGCAATTTTGAACAGAAAGAAGGAAAGACGTAAAGCTACAGAGGCCTGTTGCGTGCATCATTTTAATTATAAATGTCTTTGCGTGTTAATGTGTCGTGGCTGATGATTATTGGCATTTCCATTTTTTTTAAACAATGCACAATTTCCTTCTGAAAATTGTTGAAATGAAAAATCAGAAGAAAAAGAAATACTGAATCTTAGATTGTTCCATACAGAAATCATTTTAGAAGTTGTGAGAAATATTTGGATTTCAAGCAGGTGCATCTTTAAAAACATCGAATTAGTAATTGAAACCTCCTGTGGTGAGTCACAGTTGGCTGCGATCTAATAATCATGTTATTCAACTCAATGAATGGAGAAACATTTTCATTGTGCTGCTCTGTGTCACTGAGTGCACCACACTGAACACGGAGAAAATAAAGAAAAGCAGAGAATTGTCAGAGCAAGTCAGACAGAAGTTAGTTCCCCAGCATGGACAACCTCAAAGCTACGAGTCCGTCTGCAGATACCTTGATTTTCCTGTATTGACCCTGAACAATGTTATCGACAATAAGAAGTTTAAGGCCCATGGCACTGCAGCCAACCTCTCCGGACATGACCATAAGAGAAAAAGTTTATTAAAGATTACAGAGAAGGATTGTTCCAATGGAGGAGGAAGAACCTTGACCTTCAGCCCAAAGGTGTAGTTTCAGTTTGAACTGTCACCGTCCAGCTCCAACTCCATGAAGAGAGGTTCCAGGGTAGAAGACCCAGGAGGACTCCCACTGCTGCGAGAGAGAGACACACACACACACACACACACACACACACACACACACAGGAAAGTCTGACGAGAGTTTGACAAAACTCACCTGAACGAGCCAAAATCCTTCTGGCAGAATGTGCTGCGGACATACGAGACCAAACGTGAGCTTTCTGGTAAGTCGCAGCCAGTCTACGTTTACAGAAAACACCATCAATCCCAACTATCGATAAACAAAATGTCTGGACTATTTGCAGTGAGATGAGAAGCGTGGAGACCAAATACTTTAGTCAATTTCATCATATATTAGAGGAAATTGCCGTGCTCTACATTGGCTTTCTAAAAGAGCACAGCCTCCCCACGGGGAAGCATCGAGTGGGAGCAGAGCGATGTCACCTCCTCCACAAGGCCCAGTTTCACTGCCGTGCCCTCGTTCTGGTAATTCCACGGTGACACAGAACAGGTAGAAAACACCAATTCATCCCACTGCTGGGTTAGAGTTTAGTGGTTTTGAGCTTTTTCTCAAATGGGGAGAAGAGAGTGTACATTGAGTCATTAGTAGTACCAATTATAATATTAGTGATAATGGTAATAATTGACTTTATTTGTATAGCAACTTTGTAATACAGATTTTGGAATGCGGATTAGAGGATGCAACGGTAAGGAAATAAATGTATTTATTTTTTTAAAACCATAAAATAACAAGAGAATAACACAGATGAATGGAGATGAAAAGTAGAGGTGGAAAAATCCAGATCCAGGAGGTAAACAACCTTGCCAGGTTTTTGCTCCAGCCGTGCACTGATCCGGCACAAATACACATGGTTGACGCAAAAACCTGGGGTGGAATTTTATTTTCTGAAGTCTGATATTTCCACGTTTTCTGATAAAAAGAACAGGCAATTAATCCAGGTAGTAAAGACTATATTATATAATCATGGAGAAGTTTGTCTTAACAGCATGGATCTTTAATCCGGAAGAACATGTCTCAGACAATAGAACTGGGAAGCAGCTTCTGTCCTTGTGTGATTTCTTTTGTTTTTTGTTCAAGCTGCCTCCCTTTCTTATTTTGTTCTTTTGGAAATGTATTTTGTGAGGAGCAACCTCCCCCCGCTGTGACCCGACTCGCTGTAGAGGCTGCAAATTGAAAGGTAATAACTTAGAGAAGGTTTTGGTCGATAACAGAAACAGTGTTCCGGTTTCCTCAATTTCCATGACTTCACACTTGACAGGTCGCGGGGCTGATTCTCGGGGGTTTTCGTATCTCCCCCACCCACAATGTTACAGCGTCATTGAAGAAATTCACTCATAGAGATTTTCTTTCTTCATAAATAAAATCATTTTTTCGCTTTAGATCTTAACTTAAGATCTTAAAGATAACTTAATTAAAGCTACAATCTCGAAGATTTTAATTTAAATAAATGTTTGTTAAGTCACTATCTATTGCAGAATGTGGAAACACAAAGGTGAAGTGATATCTACATGAAGAACAGGGTTTATTAAACTATTAAATTTTCACAACAAGTGATTGTTGTTTTGATAACAAGGATTTACACTCAATCCCAGCTATCAACTGTCATTTATCTTTATATATACCAGGGCACCACTCCCTTTTTTAATCATTAAAAAGAGAAAAAAATAATAAAATAAACCAAATTAATTAGTCTCTGAAGGATTTGAATTTGTTATCAATACATTTACCTCTGAGCTCACTTTTAAGGACCACAAACACACACAGGCTTCTTTCTCATAAATGAGATTTATTTTATCACACTAACTAAATGAATAAATGAAGTACCTTTAACCACAGGGCAAATAATGGGGTCGGATCTTTGACTTTTCTCAAAAAGACGTGAAAACGCACACAGTTTTTAACTTCTCTAAAGAAAAGGACTAATTTAACCAGACATCAACACTGTTTCACAAACCGATGGAATGCTGTGGTCTTATGGATCGATCGGGTCCACGATGGGCCGTGGGCTGAAGAAGCCCCTCGCTGACCTGCCGGCGGGCTTTGCCGATGGTCTCAGCTGTGAGACTCATTTCCTCAGAGGAAATGAGGAAATGAGGTCCGACCGCGGCTTGCTCCGAGGGCGGTGACTGGTCGTTTCAAGTTGATTGGCGAGTTGATGGCGGTGGTTCCTTAGTCCTTTTGGAGCATGGTTGATGTCCAGAAAACATAATTTGGCTACTCTCAACTATATTCAGCCAGGTAGCGGTCTTTGTGGATCAAAACTTTTAAAAATGGAAAATACACGACGTAGCAAAAACGGTATAACGGTATAAAACTCAAACAAAATAAATGAAGGAAAAACAGTTCTTTGTATCAGAGGCGTAGTTTAGGGTTATTTCAATAATTAAACACGCATAAAAGTCAAAAATCCATATCCATTAAATTAACTGGTTAATAATACTTTAAAATGATCAACTGTTATCAGCGTTCCTAGCCGCGTGGTTAGAGAAAACATTTTCCACATTCCAAATGTCTGTTGAAAGATTGGCTCATAGTCGCATCATGCTACAAAGGTGATTGAGGCTATGGCCCAGTGATGACAGCCCTTGCATTTGCAGTATTCGTTTTAAAAACCCAGTGTCAATGGCGACATTCCTGGGAAAAATCACAAGCAGCGCAGTTAGTGACACATTTTCCATCACCCAGCAGTGGTTGGTCCACCGCAGAGCGTAGGCGGAGCTAACACAACACTTGCTCTTAGCACTCGTAGCAGTAGTGAACCCCGGCCAGGCACACATGTGGCGTACTTGTTTTCCGGGCTGTGGACAACAAACACAGAAAAGATCGATGGCTACTGAGGATGAAACTTCAAAAACAAATGCAAATCCAAAGAAAAATAAACAAATTTGACATTCAGATGAAGGCAACTGACTGACCCAGGGAAGGGACCCACTCTGGGAAGTGAAGTCCTTTGGACACACCTGCAATTAGCGCTTTTTACAAAATGTGCCGCCAAAAACAAGGAAATGGAAATCTTTGAGATTGGCACTAAATACCCTTGCTTCCATGCAGCATTTTAAGATCATCTAAAAAATGAATGTGTGTTGTTCAGATGGTGCGTATTCATTTTTTCTAATTGTCAAAATAAAAGTGGATCAGAGTGGATGGAAATCTCATAAATTGCCACAAAGAGATTGATCTTGCCCAGCTGCATACTCTCACAAGCAGGTCTGGGGTTTTCACAATCATCACAAATGTAAGTGTCATTTTACTGAATTCAGTAAAATAACACTTACATTTCTGATAACTCCAAAAGCTCCGCAAAATGGCTGGTTAGGCAATCCCAATTTCTGAATTAAAGAGAACAGCAGGGTTTTTATAAGGATATCAGTAGAGGACCCAACAAGGGTGAGAATCAATAATCAAAATCAATTAAATGAAATTATCAGTGTGGTCAATTTAATTGTTTTTTAAAAGAGCAATTGACATGGCAACCCACCAACTTCTGCTAAAATAGTGTCCAATTAAGTTATCAAATTATTTCTCTATGGTTACTTATGGTGTCTATGGTCACTTAAACAGTTACCTAAACTCTTCGGGGGGTTATGAGCTCATCCTCTCAAACCAAACAATAATTGCTTATTACTGGTCCTTTGCTAACGTGATTACAAAAATGACTCATGTTGAGTATCATTACAAAGCACTGATGGCAAAATATGACTTTGGTAATTTACCCCTCTTAGTGAGGTCAATGTTATTAGTCTCAAGGGCCGATCAGATACAGAAGAAACGCCAAGGTACTGACGGGGAAGCGAGAACATAGAATAGTTTAACAACGTAAAAACATCACACATCTTGGTTCCCGATGTTGTACCTAAGTTTCTGTCCCCAATTCAACCTGCTTCCTGTCTCAGAAAATAAAGAGCAGCATGGGTCCAGTCCCATGAGTGGAGAGAACTGAGAGGTCTCTGTCCCCGCCCCCTGTCTCTACAGGGACAGGAATCGGACTCTGCTCTCTAAACACCTCTGCTTGCTCATCTATTATCCCTTGCTTTTCATCACCCCTATCCTTCTTTTTCCTTCCTTTACTTCTCTGTGTTGTTTCATTTACTTGTAATAATTAGATGATCGCTCGCCCTTTACCTCAGACGTTTGCTCAGTGATTTAATTCGATTTCTTCTATGACAGGTACCTACATTAAACAGAATAATGTCAGTGATATAATGAAAGTGGATTATATTTTTTAATTTCCTAGTTAAAAACCTTAAGGTGGCTTCACACCGAATCTGACAACAGCAAAGCGAAAGTCCATTCATGCCTATGGAGAGTAGGATTCTGGCATAAAAAGATGTGGAATTTTCACGTCCAATCGAGGCTCTGGGGTGCGTTCAAAATTGCTAACTCTTACAACAAGTTTTGATCCGACACTACAACCGGAAGTTACAATCAGTCAAGTTTTTAAAATAATGAAGTTATTAACGTTAAACTTAGATGTCATCATATTCACTATCATCAAATCTATCTTTATATAAGTGAATTGTGTGTATTTAAAAAAATGCACTTTGCAAACACAATTGCAATTGGCCCCGGGACGCACCAATGGGATGTAGCGGTCACTAGGCCCCGGTGCAGCTGCACCGGTTGCACCGTCGGTACTTACGGCACTGCCGTACGCGACACAGAGCGCGTGAGTTTAAAACCGTGATAGAACATGTTCCACGGCCGTGGAAGTGATTTGGGAGGAAGCGATGCTCTTTGAAGCCGTTTGTCTGCTGAATGAGTTTGAGTGAGCGAGGGCGGATGCTTTGATGTGCAGGAATAGCGAACATTAAAGGCTGCTCAAATTAACCGCCTTCTGAGTCAAAAAATATATCCAAACTGCATTATCAAGCTGTAACAATACAAAATATTTCCTAAATTGGATATTGGAAACACACTCCACCTTCCAATCCCATCGCAGCTGCAGAGACATAGCAGGAGGTGAGAGGAAGACGCTCCAAATGTTGGTTGTGTCTTCATGTGAACACTGTTGTCCGACTGTTAGAGGAGAAGGGATCGTCCATCTGGAGGTCACTGATACAATGAGTGTTGGAAATGTTAATCGACGTTCTCTCTTCTATTTACTGTCATCGTGGTGGAGCATTAACTAGCGATGAAAAGTTTGGCTCTTTTTGGAGATTCGGTTCTTAACGAGTCACTCAGTAAAAAGATTTGTTCGAATTGTCCGACTCTTCCTTCGTTTGATTCAGTTGGTGTAACGCACGGTGAACGAGGGAGGACTTCGGGTGAATGATGAAGGAGATCATTACATTCGGTCGAAATAAGGTAATTTGGTGGAATGCAAAGTGTAAATCAGTCACATTCAATATGAATTACACCAGTGGTCTGCAGTTTTCTCCCACATTCGTTTGATTCCCCTATTTTCAGTTTCGAGTCAAAGATTCACTCCAGGAGTTTGTCGGGTGCGCTGCAGGGCATGAGGTGGAGGCGTGGCTCTAGTTCTAAGATCACGGCTCTTCTAGTTTGTGTTAATCAAGACTCGAGACAGTGAATGCCTGTGTGTTTGGCTGCAGTTACCAAGTCGTGAACAAATGACTCTTTTGCCGGAGTGACTCCCAACTCCTGAGTCATTTTAAATGTTTGTTCATCATGAACGAATCGTTTGCGAGTCTTCGCGTCACTAGCATGAAGTCTCCTCTTTGATTTTAACACAGGCCTACACCTACTTTTTTCCTTTTCCTTTTTTCCTGGCCCGGTTGGAGGTTTAGACCAAGGGGATGTCGTTGATTTTTTTAATGAAATGTGGGTCTGTGAAGCCCTTTGAGACTGTATTGTGATTAAGGGCTATACAAATAAACTTGATTTGATTTGATTTACTTTTCCAAAATGCCATCATACAAAATACATCAACAACAAAACACATACACACATATAATATCTCTTTAATATTTCAATTCATTATCATAGCTATCACAACCCTTAAATATCATAACCATAAATATCATTGCTCTGGGCTCCCTCGCAATGTTTTACCACGGCAGGGTTTTACACTTTATAGAACTGGCAAGTGCACAGTCGATGAAACATGAGCCTTGTAAATAGTGTTTTACAATTAAAGTTTTATTACAGTATTATTTTTATATTTGGATGAAACGGTATGGATGGTTGTCAACCCTTTTGAAATTTGTCAAATTGTTCAAAAACGATTTGGCCTTAACCTGAAAGCAGCAGAGTTGTCAGTGTTTTCCAAACATTAAAGTCTCAAACCTCAAAGTCACGTAACCCTTCCAGAAGTTATTTTGACTCCTGCATTGAGGACACTTTCCCAAGCTCGCACGACTCGATTAAGATTTTACCCACTGTGCCACTTTCACCGTGCATGGTGGATGCACAGCTGAATGACTATTTTGGAATGGCAGCAACTTCAAGACTCAAAGCGGCAGTTTGATGTTTGACGCTGACAGCTCAGAGCATTCTGTCATTACAGAGAGATTTAACAGATGCTCTGGACTATAATGAAATCATTAACATTAACGTTAACATCGAGCCACGCTGCCGCTGCGAGTGGAGATCACTGCCATCTGCTAGGGAGTTAATTTAAAGTATTTATGATGACTAATTACCTGTGACAATAACTCCACAAAAACACTAACATTAATGTTTTATTTACAACGTCAGTGCAATACAAGTCAATGCATAACTTCCATATCTGTATATACAACTTATTTTGACTTGAATTTGAAATAAATATAGCTGCAGGCAGCAATGCATGGGATCCAGCTTAGTCGCAGCAATTGCACCAATGGCAATTAACTGCCTTGCCAGACGTGTGTTTTACCACTTTAAACCCTTCCCTGTCGCCGCTCTAAAATGCCTCCCTTTTCAAAAGAGGCCGTCTGAGTTTGGCTGGGAACCAGGGCTTGTCATTGTCATAACTCACCCTGGTGCGTGTCGGTATACAGCTGTCCTCTCAGAAGCTGATATATGAGGTCACAGCGTCTGTGTGTTCATCCAGACTGTGATTGGTGATTCTGAACATCTCCCAGTCCGTGCGGTCCAGGCGCTCACGCAGATCTTCCGCTGCTACGCTGTTCCACTTCTTGATTCTCCTCACAACAGGTTTAGACTTTCTGCCTGTATGCGGGGATGAGGTGGACCAAGACGTGGTCGGAGTTTCCCAGGAACGGTGTGATACGCGTTGTGGACGGTGGTGTAGTGGTGATCCAGCGTGTTCTCCTCAGACAGTTAATAAACTGCTTGTATTTCGGGAGTTCGTGTCTTAACCAGATTCCAGCTCCACCTTCCCTTCGCTCGGCTAAAAACGTTTTTTTTTTCTACTAACTCCTCCTACAAACCAAATTCTTATTCATTCGTGTCCGTGGGTTGGACGGTGTCTGAGTGCCAGGCACTTTGACCGATGATAATGGCTAGGAGAATAATAATCTGAACAAAAACAATAGGGTTCCTGCCCTTTGGGCTGGACCCCTAATAATGCACATGGAGCACATTGAGTTGCTATTATATGAAATGTGTTAAATAAATACATAAAACTAACTGCATGAGTTGTGATCATCAAGCGGTGTTATTCTGCACAATCCAATCTCACCTTGTGCAGTAACTACTTCCTCAGGCTACTGCTCCAAACAACATTTTGTTTTGGACGACTAGGTCTAATTTAAAAAGTCCATAACATTCAGTCGGCGGCCACAACTTCCCCTTTGAGATAAAGGAGAGCGTTCCAACACACACACACACACACACAGTGTTGTATGTTTTTCGGGATAAGACGCCGTAGGATTCATGAGGTAATCTTGCATTTCTATTTCTATTATACAACCTTCCACACCCAAACAGTGAAAACAGACTACAGAGGTAGAAAACTCCAGGTCCAGAAACTCAAAGGCCATGTTTTTGCTCCTCCCATGCACTGATTGCTAGTGTTTAGTTGATCAAATAGTTTGGCAGACTCCTTCAATGTTTGATTTAATTCTCTCTATTAATTCAGACTTCTGTAGCTTCAAATGTAGGGGATTTTGAGTATAATTCGTTCGCCTGCCTCTTCACTTCTGACCATTTTGGAAATATCACTTTCTCAGACGGAGGAGGTGAAAGAGGCTGCGCCGTTAGAGTCGCCTCTGCAGGCGGCGGAGGTGAGGCCGTCGGTAAATGAGGAGTTTTATGCACGGTGCTCTCCTGACTGAGGTGTGGAATAAATCACAGCCAACAAACAATCATCTGAATATTTTCAAAGCAGCGAGACGACTCGTCGCCTCGCAACTGAGGCACAAAATGCCGCTGCCAAAGCCCAATCCTTGAATAATGACTCGATATTTTACAATTGTTATGAAAAGGGTCTGGCTCGATAGTTAATTAGTTAAAATACAGATCCATAATAACACCGCCGAGTTCAAAATGAAGAGAAAATTAACACACACACTTTCATGCAACTCCAAAGTTCTTTCATAGATCATTCATTCTAGTTCATTCATTCTAGACGGCAAAACGATTTGATATTCTGTTGGAATGGAGAACCCTCTCCTAGTTTTAGTCAATCTCTCGGGCTTATGAACATCAAATATATTCATCTGATCTAACTGTGAAACCAATCCTTACATCAACATTTTTAATTCATATTACATAGACACATACATAGGCTTTGAAATTGGATTCTATTAGATTAGCTAGATTCTACAATGACCTTCAATGAGCGTGACAATTACCTTCTAATTCTTCATCCTCATAATTAGAAATCATGAAAAGTTTGTATTCACCAACATATTGATTCCCGTTAAAACACGTGGGGGTCTCCTCAACAGTCCCCATAGATAGATAGATAGATAGATAGATAGATAGATAGATAGATTGCAATAACCTACTGATAGCCTTATTGGAATGACACGTAAAATATGAACGGTGTAATTTGTCTTTCTCTTTTGACCAGTTTTTCCATTGAAATATGCTGGAAAA
>OMKR01064433.1:0-11210 GCA_900302355.1 Cyttopsis rosea
CGGCGCACGCTCTGAGGACACGGCCTGGAATGCCATCCGGCCCTGGCGACTTCCGAGGGTTTACTCTCTTGAGAGCTCTCCTCACGTCAGCCGTGGACAGGGACAGAGTGCAGTCATCCTGGTCCTCAGCAAGCCTTACAGCAGGGATGGTGTTGCTCGTCTCAAACCGTGCGTAGAAGGTGTTGAGCTCGTCGGGAAGAGAGGCGACGGGCTGGTCATCACTCCTATTCCTCCCTTTGTAGTCGGTAATGGTGCGCAGTCCACGCCACATGCGTCTGGGGTCGGAGCTGTGGTAGTCGGACTCCAGCTTGTCCCTGTATGCTCTTTTTGCATCTCTGATGACTTTCCGAAGGTCGTATCTGGACTTCCTCAACGCCTCGAGGTCCCCAGAGCTATGGGCGGAGGACCGTGCTCTGAGCTTAGCACGGACATCACCGTTGACCCAGGGCTTCTGGGCTAAGTGGTAGGGCCTTTGCATTGTCTGTTGGGTCAGTCTGGTTGACATTGTTGTGGAGAACATAGTCCCTGTCCATGAAAGACAAAAGGAGGTCCTTGTATGTTTCACACGTCTTGTTCCTCAGGGTTGTGATCACCACGTTCTCACTTTAAAAATGCTCATTAAGGCTTGTGAATTTTGGCAGAAGACATTCCAATCTCGTGATCGTTATCGTTCATGCATGTTCATGCATTGAATATGTATTCTGCTGCATTTAATTTTGGCCAGATGCATTGTTGCACTGCTATCCCTGGTAGGTAATTTTTCAGTCAACTTGAGATGGAGTTGTTTTTCCCCATCATTATGTTGCACCCATCCGAGGCAAAGCCCACAATGTTCTTCAGTAGGACATTGGCGTCTGTGAAGGACTTTATCATTTCGTTTGAATTTATCATTGAAGCCTCTCTGCTGAAGCCTCCCTGAAATTCCATGATCTCATCAGAAAATACCTGACCCAATTTCCAGAAACAGGTCTGGACAGATTTGGATACATCCTCAAAGAAACAAACAACAATGCACAGTATTTTCAATGTGCCAATGTCTGTTGACTTGTCAATGACCATGCTGAATTTCTTCTTTTTCAATATCTGACATGTCCTCAAAATAGCACTCTCAAATAACATGCTTAGAGATTGGTGATTGATTTGGAGCCAGGCATTTGACCTTTTCCATGTGTTTAGTCCTCTTGGTCCAACTCTTGCACGGTGCAGTATACCTGCCCTCTTGTGTTTCATTTAGGGCCATCTGTGCTGCCATGCTCTTTGTTTTTTTGGTACCTTGTCCTCCAAACTCATATTTACACTTAATGCTCAACTATCAAAATGCTAACTATGTTTGCTAAAGTAGAATTGTTTGAAGGTGTGTAGTTGTAGCCCAAATTTACACGCCTAAAGTTTTGGATTTATTTTCCACTTTAGTTGCTGGTTACAGGCATGAGCTGCTTGTTATCATACAGTGGCAGTGTAGTAATTACACAGATTGGTGGGTTCACCGTAGATCCGGGATCAGGTACTCTGCTGCATTCTAATGTAATGTATAGGTGAATACAGCTCAACTGACTGATGCTAGGGTCACAGGCGGTGTTGAGCACTCTAATGGCCACTGGCACAATGGAACGAACGCCTGAAACTGTCCATTGTGCACCATGAAGGGATGAGCCTCAGCTCTTTGTAGAGAGGATAAGAGGATGCCATTGATCTTCATCCAACTTTCTGCCACTACCTCCAGACTGTCCAATTCAAGCCCAACAACAGAGCTGGCCTTCCTCACCAGCCTCTTGGCATCGCCAACCTTGATGCCACCTCCCCAGCACACAATGGCAAAAAAGAGTGCACTGGCTACTACCGACTTGTAGAACATCTGCAACAGCCTGTTGCACACGTTGAATGACCTGAGCCTCCTCAGGAAGAACACCCTGCTCGGTCCTTTCCTGTAGAGGGCCTCGGTGTTGTGAATCCAGTCCAGTTTATTGCCATTCTGCACATCCAGGAACCTGTAGGAGTACACAATTTTTACCTCCTTCCCCTGAATGGTAACGTGGTCAGGGGCTTCTCTGCCAACAGGAGTGCCTGGATGGTGATGGTGAAACCACTAGAGAAGGACGTGTCACTGTGCCTCCCAGCCTCTCCAGACAGGAGTACGCTAGGTGCAGCAGGTAGATGATCGCATCCTCCATGCTGATGTTGTTGGCCTGGTACGCAAACTGCAGCCTGAGCCTGGGCCTGATGTGCCGCAGAACCAGCCTCTCAAAGGCCTTCATGGCATGTGGGGCCATTGGCCTGAAGTCATTGGGCCTCATTTACGAATATGTGCGTAGAAATGTTCTCAATTTCGCGCATAAAAGCTGGAATGAACAAAATCATCACCGGATTCTAGAAGCCTCGGTTTCTCCATATAAGGAAGTTCTTGCTGCTGCTCCAAGATAAACCAAGAGGAGCAGCCAAGTCGTATAGTATAGTATAGCGCAATGACTGGTGCAGCAGTTTTGTGCTGCAGTAACGGATGCAATGGATGCTGTGTCCCCTTAGGTTTGCAGTTTGTCTGAAATAAAAAAGTGGATTGATATAAAAGTTGTTTTTTCTATTTATAAATTGAATGGAGGCTGTTTGGTACAATGCTGATGGTGCGAGGACTTGCACATCGGATGGGCGTAGTTGGTCTGGTGATTGAGTTGCGACTTCACAGGAACCTAGAATTTTGTGGGAGCCTCTGACAACATTTAAAAAAAACACACACAAAGAACATACAGAAAGAAGAAATATAATGGGTATCGAATTATTAGTAGTACATAGGACTCTGACATCTTTTGAGCTTTTACGCTGTGATTTGTGCGTTTTCAAGAATGAAAATTTTGATCGCAAATTTTTGCTTGAAATGCATGTATGCACGATTTAAGCACAGTCTACCTTTACCCTGATACACAGCAGTGATCAATGGTGAAGCTGAAAGAAAGGCCCACAACTAGTTTGTAGAAATTATATCTGTAACTATCTGTGATACCAGATTTCATAAACCATGTTTAAGAAATTATCTTGACATTGCTTTTCAGGCAGCCTGCTGTGGTGAAACTGAATTTTAGCGAAGCGAATCTTTCCTGTCACAGCCCTGGGGAAGCTACACCAAACACATATCTGGTATCTGGCAGAAGTCTCCTAGCATTGTTGCTTTATTTTTTTCCTTTCTTTTTTTCAAAGTAGATTTATGGTAATGCATTAATATTTAGACCATCAACATACATAGGATCACAATTGCAGAAGCAAATCCATTACAGTTTGATAACATGGAATTCATGTAACTCAATTTCTGGAATTTACTCTTCCATTATTATTTCTTATGCAACTCTTGTAACTCTTATTGAATAATATAATTATCAAAGGCAAGTGTTTTTTATGATAGTATAAATATCTTCTATGTAAATTTGTTTCATTTTAACTGTTTACTCGTTCTTTCAAATGGTATTGATAATTTTTCTATTATCTGTCCCTCCAAAACTAAGCCAGTACCAGGGTATACCACAGACAAGTACTGCATACCTATGGGACAATCCCAATTTCATCCCACTCCTGAGTAAGTCAATATATTATTTTCAACTATATTTGATGTGTCATGTGTAAAACTTTGTACCTAATTGGTTGTTCAGTGTGTTTGTTATTTCAGGTCAGCTGCAAGAATAATAAACTATTAAACTTCTTTGGTAGCCCCTTACCAGTTACAGTGCCTTGAAGTATTCAGACCCCTAACCCTTTTCTTCACATAAATGATTATCACAAACTGGGATTTTGATCAATTGTAATTTTTATTTGTGAATTACACACTTTTTCACAGTGCAGAGCCAACATTTTAAAACTTATAAAACATGAATTGTTGACATTTCAGTTATTTAATTCTTATACAGTAAGTATTCATCCCACTTGTTCAGTACTTGTTGAATCACCTCTCAGCTAGTAGTCTTTTTGGATCCTAGATCACCTATTCATTTTTCACAGCATGATGGAGCAAGACTTACCCATTCCAACTTGCAAAATTGTTTAAGCTGTGCAAGGTTAGTTGGCGACCAGCGGTGGACAACAGTTTTGAGGTCTTGCCACAGATGTTTGTTGGGGTTAAGGTCAGGACTCTGACACACCAGCATTGCTCTGTCTGTGTGTTTTGGGTCGTTGTCCTGTGGAACAACAAACTTCCACCCCAGTTGAGGCATATTTATATCTGGCATAACAGAGTGAAGCATATTTGTATCCAGTATTTCTCTTCATTGTGCACCATTCATCTTCCTATCAATGAAAAGCATCCCCATAACATGCTACTACCACCACCATATACTGTACAGTGGAGGATGGTGTTACCTGACTGATATGCAGTGTTTACACCACTTGGTGATAGAAATGACATCTGTAACGCTACCACTACCAGTCCATCCATCCAGCAGTTCTCTTACCGCTTATCCAGGTCATGGAGGCAGCAGGCTTAACAGAGTGGCACAGACTTCCCCAGAAAAAGTTGGAGGAAGTCTGAGGCATTACCATGCCAGCTGAGAGATGTAATCCTTCCAGCGGCTCCTGAGTATCCCAGTTGGCTATACACCTCCAAAGGGAGGTACCCTTGGGGCATCCTGACTAGATGCCGAAACCACATCAACAGGCTCCTCTCAATGTGGAGGAGCAGTGGTTTTACCCTGAAGTCCTCACCCTCTGAGCACCCTGCGGAGGAAGCTTATTTCAACCACCTATCTGGGACCTTTTTTCGGTCACTACCCAAAACTCATGACCATAGGCTGCTTCTACAATGGCGGCTTTAAACAGGGTCCATTGAGACTCTATGAGGCTCCTTCAGGATGTGGTAGAAGCTCATCTGATGGTAGGAGTCAGTCAGGGGCCTCTACCAGTGATATTGAACAAACCCTCACTACCCATTTGGGCTTATCAAGTTTGTCCGGCAGCCTACCCCACCTCACCTCTAGGTGCTGATTGGTACAAAAGCTCTGCTCCTCTCTTCACCCAACCGCTCCTGGTTTCTCCATCATTGCACTCATAGGCTTTGAAATACCCTAGTTGAACTATTGAGTCCACAGGCAGTGTGTTTTCCAGCACTCCACCCACTGCCTCCAAGAAAATAGTGTACTCTGAACTGCTCTTAGGCATATATGTACAAACAACAATCCTACTCCCTGCAACCCAAAGTCACATTGGGGGAACGTCTCGTTCGCCCCAACAAACTCCAATGAGTATCCCCACCCCTGCCCACGTCTCTCCCCCTCTGCGACTTCGGATTAGGGGAGCGTCCAACCCCAATCAAGGATTTTGGTTCCAGAGCCAATGCTGTGCTAGAGGTGAGCCCAAATATGGATCAATGGAAATGCAGCAAGCGTTTCTTTTGCAAGGGTCCAACACTCCTAGGTACACTCTGCCTCTGCCCACCGCTCACTATAGGCATTGCACAAGGCCTTCATGATTTGCCTTGCTGGTGGTGGGCTCACAAAGCAGCAGCCTCTCTCTCAAGCTAGGTGGGTCACCCAGTCACCAGGCGCTCAACTCCAAGTTGAGCGCCTGGTGAGCCTCTGGAAAGCCTCCATTCTAGCTCCAGAAGTGGGGCCTAGTTTCCCTAGTCTGGAATCGGAATCAATGCTCTTTGAATACCTGTCTGTATTTTATATGGTGATATGATCAATAATCTGTTTTCCAGCCTTTAACTTGCTTTGTCTTCACAGGCGGAAAGAAGGGCTGCAGGAAGGTCTGCTGCTGGAAGATTTCAACTGCATCTCAGCTTTAGGAAGAGGCCACTTTGGAAAAGTATTCCTTTATCTCTTGTTGTTCACTATTAGTTATAGTTATGTCTCTTCCAAGCGCAGCACTTTTAAATAACAACAACAAAAAACAAGTTTACTATGTGTCACATTGTTCCTTCTTTTTACTGATGCTTCAAGGTGCTGCTAGCAGAACATAAAAAATCTGGCAAATTGTATGCCATCAAAGCTCTGAAAAAAGGAGATATTCTGACACGGAATGACGTTGACGGGTGAGAAAAAGTTTATTTTATTTTATGAAATCCAGACATCCCATTAGCCTCTATAACTTAACTACAAGTTACCTAAAATAAATACCCAAGTATATTAGACCCCCAAAGCCAGTACAGTGGACTCAGAAAGGTTTCAGACCCTTCTCTTTTCCACATTTTGTTATGTTACAGCGTTATTCTAAAATGGATTAAATTCAATTTTTCCTCATCAATACATTTCCTACACACAATACACAATACAATACAAACATTTCTAAAAACCTGTTTTTGCTTTGTCATTGTGGGCAATGACAAAGCAAAAACAGGTTTTTAGAAATGTTTGCAAATTTATTAAAAATAAAAAACTGAAATATCACATTTACATAAGTATTCAGACCCTTTACTATGACACTCTCAGGTGTATCTGTTTCTATAACTTGATTGGAGTCCACCTGTGGTATATTCAATTGATGGACATGATTTAGAAAGGCACACACCTGCCTATATAAGGTCCCACAGTTGACCGTGTGTGTCAGAGCAAAAACCAAGCCATGAGGTCGAAAGAATTGTCCGTAGACCTGCGAGACAGGATTGTGTCGAGGCACAGATCTGGGGAAGGATATTAAAAGAAAGTCTGCAGCATTGAAGGTCCCCAAGAACAGTGGCCTCCATCATTCTTAAATGGAAGAAGTTTGGAACCGCCAATACTCTTCCTAAATGTTGCTGCCTGGCCAAACTGAGCAATCAGGGACAAAGGCTGTCACTCTGACAGAGATCCAGAGTTCTTTTGTGGAGATGGGAGAACCTCCCAGGATAACAATCTGTGCAGCAGTCCACCAATCAGGCCTTTATGGTAGAGTGGCCAGACGGAAGCCACTCCTCAGTAAAAGGAACATGCCCGCTTGGAATTTACCAAAAGGCACGTAAAGGACTCTCAGACCATGACAAACGAGATTCTCTGGTCTGATGAAACCAAGATTGAACTCTTTGGCCTGATTGCCAAGTGGCATTTATGGAGGAAACCAGGTACTGCTCATCACCTTGCCAATAACATTCCTACAGTGAAGCATGGTGGTGGCAGCATCATGCTGTGGACAACGACCCCATCATCACTGACAAAGGTTCTTCCACAAAGTACTGAGTAAAGGGTCTGAATACTTATGTAAATGTGATATTTAAAAAAAAAAAAAAATAATATTTTTAATTTTTAATACATTTGCAAAAATTTCTAAAAACCTGTTTTTGCTTTGTCATTGTGGAGTATATTGTGTAGATTGATGAGGAAATTTTTTATTTAATCCATTTTAGAATAAGGTTATAACATAACAAAATGTGTAAAAAGTGAAGGGGTCTGAAAATGTACCGAATGCACTGTAGATGAAAATACAATGCACATAAATTGCACAAAAATGTGTTTTGTGCGACAAATAAAAATGTCTAAAACATACTGAATAAATTATGTTTGGTGTGGGACTGTTTTGTTGTTTTTTTCTGTGTTTGGTCTTGTTCAGCCTTTTGTGTGAAAAGAGGATCTTTAAAACGATAAATGCCTCACAACATCCTTTCCTGGTGAACCTGCACGGCTGTTTCCAGACTACAGATCATGTGTGTTTCGTAATGGCCTACTCTCCTGGAGGAGACCTCATGAAGCATATCCACAACAGCATCTTCAATGAAAAACAGACTCGGTGAGGACACATCGTACTATACACTCGCACAGGTCACTCAAAAGTCTGGAAAAAATTAGCCTGTAACTTTTTATGTATTGAATATTGACTATACCAAGCAAAATTAAATGGAACTACGATTGATCTACCAAATTTGGTATTCATTTATATTAAAGCAGAATTTAAAAGAGCACACCTAGAATTTTGCTGATACGGCAGGTATCAGCAAAATTCTAGGTGTGCTCTTTTAAATTCTGCTAACCCAATTAGCAAAATCCTTTGTTCGAATGTTTCTTTCATTCCTTTAAATCGATTTTGTGTTAAGGTTTTATTCTTCGTGTGTACTGCTGGGGCTAGAGTTCCTCCACTCCAAGAAGATCGTGTACAGGTGGGTTTTTTTTGGAGGAAGCATTTGGGACAGTGCTATGCCAATTGTACTTTGGGAAACTTTCACAATGAACTTCCTTCCTTCAAATCGAACATGTTTCTCTTGTCAGTCGTTCAATCCCTAATTTCCTAATTCATGGGCTCACTCTTTGCCATATTTCTCCTTTTGCTTTCTTTCTTTCTGCTTTGTGTCACTTTCAGGGATTTGAAACTTGATAATCTACTGATGGATGCAGATGGCTTTGTCAAGATAACGGACTTTGGCTTGTGCAAGGAAGGTAAATGACCAGAAAATGAATTATTGGTTTTCCATCTGTTGCATGTTCCATCTGTCCACCTGTTGCCTTTTGATACCAAATAGTTTTTATTATAATTTTATTATAACAGTATTTATTTTAATTTTTTTTACCATAACTTTGATGCAGTTAGGTTCAGAAACAATACTTTCTCTGTAGACCAATTTTCTTTTTGACTTGAAATACTGAGTTTAACGTCATATACTGCTTGAAAATAAAAACAAAAAAATAAATCCACAATGACCATGAAATTGAAGTGCAGACAATGTCAGTATGGTTATCACTGTATTCGTAATCACATTTGTATTGAAAAGCTTACTGTGGTATTGAATTGTTGGCATTGAATAAACTATTGACTGGATATAAAAACGGAACCCAAAAACGTCATAATTCACATCACCGGTAAATATTTATCTTCAATAATCAACCTCCCATCATCCATTAATAAATAAATATAAATAAATAAATAATGTTTAAGATTAGGCTTTTTGAGTGGGCTGACTACATTGTGCTTTTTCATATTGTAGTCAGGGGGTTGTGATTTGTTTCCTTTTTGAATAATTACTCATACTGTCATACTGGAGGCGCTATAGTGATGTCATATATAATAGACTACATGTGATAACTCTTGGCATCTGTAACGCACTGTATGTAGGCATGGGCCATGGCGACCGTACTTCAACCTTTTGTGGCACCCCAGAGTTCCTGGCACCCGAAGTGCTGACAGAGAACAACTACACACGGAGTGTGGACTGGTGGGGGCTGGGGGTCCTCATCTATGAGATGCTAGTGGGGGAGGTCAGCATCCAATATGAATATCTATGAACAATTTCATTTCTAACGAAAGTTGCTTAAAATCTTTGAGGAGTTATTTCAATATGAAACTTAATTGTGCTCTCTCTTACAGGACCTATAGCCCCATATTTCCTTATTGATTTTATTATTATGCTATTATTATGTGAACTGGGAATCACACCAGATATTGACATTGATTTAAGGGAGAATGATGAAAACGCATGAAAACACACATCCAAAACTTCCAAAACGTTATCTTTCCCGTTGTAATACTCTACCTAGGTTATTGCTAAATTAAAATGTAAGAGGAGTTTCACTAGATCAGGGTTATAAATTAGAATTGTATTCTGTCCATGCAATATAAATTGTAAAAGGTTTCTAGTTTCTGACCATCATGACCATTTTTATTAATCCCGGTGAAATGTTCTTCTTACTTGCATGCAGTGCTCAAAGAAGAGCTTTCGGGACCTGAGTTGTTGTGTGGTTGTTGAGCTGCGTCACCTATATTCGCTCATCTCGCTTTCAGTCGCCCTTCGCTGGGGATGACGAAGAAGAAGTGTTTGACAGTATTGTCAACGAAGAAGTGCCCTTCCCTCGCTTCCTTTCTCCCGGGCCTGTGTCTATTATCCAACAGGTAGGCTCTGATACTCTTACTCCTCATCTGGACTGCAATGCTCTGAAAAATAAATAAATAAATAAATAAAGAACAACAAAATGTAATGATGTAAGCACGACCTAATTATAAGCTAAGCAAAAATATCATATTTTGTTTATATTAAAAATTGTTCATATTAAAATATTAATATTAGATATTGATATTAATGTAAATGATAAAATAGTGAAATTATATTTTATAAATTGTAATAATACATTTAATAAATGTATTGTTAAAAATATTGAAGTTGTAATCTTTTTTCATGTCAAGTACTGTGCACTACTGTAAAATGATTAGGCCTTCATTGTAAATTAAGCTCATGGAACCCTGGGCCTTACTGTAGGTCTGTAGGACGCCCTGCAGCGGTAAGTCTCGGCCACCTACACCACCAGCTCCACCGCCGCTGCAACACCAGCCGGTGTTCCTGATGGCATTGCCAGCTTCCCAGCGGTTATGCAGGGGCCACCGCTTGGCTTGCTCATGGTCTAACCCGCCTCAGGAGCCGCCAAGAAAGCTCCCAAAGAAACGGGCCATGTGGTGGTCCCCCTGGGTCTGCTCCACATGAGGCGGTTGCAAAGATGTTTTATTCGCCTGCGCATCGACCCTGTGCGCCCATGGAGACGCGTGATTTCCGTCCCTCCCTCAGTGCGTCCCAATTTGGCTCACTGGAAAAATCCCTGCGTCCTGTCAGAAGGAGCGTCTCTTGGCAGAGCAGCGTCACACATTCCAGTGTTCAGATGCATCTCTCTCAGGATGGGGAGAAACCTGTCTGTCCCCAAGTGGTGGGGGGACAGTGGCCAGCCCACATGTCTCTCCACATAAACGTGCTGGTTATGAGCCTCACTGGTCCCTTAAATGGCTGAAGAAATGGCTGTGTTGGGAACCGATTAACGGTCACACTCACTACTTACAGTGGTGTGAAAGTGTTTGCCCCCTTCCTGATTTCTTATTTTTTTGCATGTTTGTCACACTTAAATGTTTCAGATCATCAAACAAATTTAAATATTAGTCAAAGACAACACAAGTAAACACAAAATGCAGTTTTTAAATGAAGGTTTTTATTATTAAAGGAGAAAAAAAATCCAAACCTACATGGTCCTGTGTGAAAAAGTGATTGCCCCCTAAACCTAATAACTGGTTGGGCCACCCTTAGCAGCAACAACTTGCAATCAAGTGTCTTTTACAGCGCTGTGGAGGACCTGGAAGACTTGCTGTGATAAATGGAACCATGAATTCTGCTGTCTACCAAAAAATCCTGAAGGAGAATGTCCGGCCATCTGTTCGTGACCTCAAGCTGAAGCCAACTTTGGTTCTGCAGCAGGACAATGATCCAAAACACACCAGCAAGTCCAAACAAAATTGAGACTTTGGAGTGGCCTAGTCAAAGTCCTGACCTGAATCCTAATGAGATGCTGTGGCATGAC
>OMKR01064476.1:0-10169 GCA_900302355.1 Cyttopsis rosea
TTCCCCCCCCCCCACCACTCTCCTCTCTCATCCGCACTCTGAAAGATGAGTGCATGTTTACGGCCGTTTATGTTTATGTTGACTGTCTGGCTGCTTGGCTGAAAGAAAGAAAGGGTGTATATATACAGTATATGCAGTCAGTGTGCACTTTATTAGGTGCACCTGTACAATCCAGTGTAATCCAATACACCAGCTCTGCCATAAATTCTACTTTTATCAAGTTTAGAATGTTCAGTTTTTGTCGACATAGAGTCGGAAATGTGTAAATTCAGTGATATGTTTATGACTGAGCTCGTGGTTAAATGTGGTGTTGTACTGATCTGCATTATATTGAGAGGTGTGTCCTCCCTATTTACATACATGAGGGGGGCAGAATATTAGAAACACCTCTGAATATAACACAGCTCAGTACAACACCACCACCACCAACTATGACCTCCATGCTAAAACATATTGAATTAACACCTCTTCGTTAAAAACACCCTGAACATTATAGGCAACATAAAGCTAAATTCATGGCAGAGTTGGTGTATTGGATTACATTGGATTGTACAGGTGCCACCTAATAAAGTGCACACTGAGTGTATATGTTATTTATTACACAGCTCTGTGGAATACTGGATTCTAATTCGATTGGTCAATAGCTTTTGGATGAAGCTCTTAAAATATGTAGACGAGTTCTAAAATCATTTCAAATCAATATTCCGTCTCAGTGTATTCTTTCATTTAGTAAGTATATATATATACAGTAAACATCTATATACACATCAATGAATGGCTCGCTGCTCTGTGGTTCTGACTCACAGAGCGTCTGAATGACACTGTGTCTGACTAACTGACAGCCGGTCTGTCGGGGCCCGGGGCGGAGCTTTCATCCCCTCGCAGGGGAGCCCGGTTTCAGAGAGACGCCCCACCGCCACACTTCACATCCACCGTGGCAGCCTCCAACATGACATGCAGCATTTCTTTCCCCGTGATCATTTAAAAATCGATGACATTTGTTTTGTGTGTACTCGCAGCAAGGGCCGGGGGCTGGGGGGTGTATTGTGTTTTGGACACTGCGGTGCAGCGGAGTGACTTTCTGTGGTCACTCTGTGCTGCTCGGAGAAACGGGCTTTTAAAGGGATCAATGATGCTGTCCAAAAGAAAACAGCCCAGTGGTCAGAACTCATACTAGTAGTACCTATTACACATATTATAAAAATGTACGTTGATACAACATGGCGACCAAAGATTTGCCAAAAGTCTTCAACGCAAATCAAACAGAGAGTGGAGTGTGAAATTCTAGAAATCTCCAAACATCTATTTTCGTCCTTTCTCCCCAGTAGGTGTTGTCAGATGTCCTGCGACGGTGTGAAAGTGTATCCTCAGGCAGCGTGACACAGCAAGATGTTTTGGCAGAGCAAACACACAGATCTGTCCGCCTCGATCCAGTCTCGCGCTGCCGCTTTTCTCTTTAAATCCCTCCGTCTGTCCGTCTCCATTCCTGGTGACCTGTCTGGATCTGGACCCCCTTTTCCGGGTCGCTGCTTGAAGGGGAACTGCGACTCCACGCCGGTCACGATTTTTCCGCTTTGGTTTCCGCCCCAAACTTTATCCACCGCCACCTCGACCGCCGCCCCGTCCGAAAATAACCCTTCTAACCGAACGGCGGTGGCGCGTGTTTCCAATCGGTGAAGTGTCTCGCAACACGTCTAATAGACGTTAAAAACGGTTTAATCTGATTATACCTCATGCATATGGATGAGGGCGCCGCTTCGGCCACGCTAGAAACGAGACAGAAGCGGAATGAGAGGAGAAGCCTAATTAAATCAAACGGATAACCAATATAATCACCCACCAAATCTACTGCACGACGCGGAGCTTCATAAACTGCCGAAAAATAGATTGAATATTTACGCAATAATTTATTTTACATTTGAATGTATTTCCTGTACTCTAAACCATGCTCGTAGGGGTAAAACGGTCAATAGACAGAGCCTAATCAGTCCCATTCACCAAACCAGTTACATCTTATTACATCATTAAGTATATGTCATTAATTGCTCCATCTCTGCGAATCCAACAAATACGACCAACGGCAGCGTCGAGCTGAGCAGCGCACTGTGTTCCTACCAGCAGGTCCGATAAAAACATATAGGCCTATTAATAAAGGTAAATAAACAACACGTTCCTACAGTTTTCCCTGCCACGGGTCTCCGAGGTGCCACCGACCGGAGCTCGGGTTGTTTATTTCCGTGGCATCCAAGCATCAAAGACAGACAACAAACACTCGCTGCTTTTTTCGGTTAAGGCGGCGCCAGAGAACCAGCCAATAGCAGATGGCACCGTGGTGCAGCACCGCGGGCGCCCGGCGCAAAGAGAAGGCCGAGGAGCCGAGGAGCGACCATGTTTATATACGATGGAGGCGCCCGATCGGTCGAACGAGCGATCGCTGGTCTTAATATCAAAGGAATCGGCCATAAATCTTTCAAGTTCTCTGCTATTCCGTCTAGAGCGGTAAACAGCATATGGCCTTTGTGGGAAAACACCGAGGGGCGAATTCCCAAAGAATGGATTGCGGCCGCTGATAGCGCCATGAATTGCGCATCACTTGCAACCGCTATCTGCACCGTCTCAACGTCCGATTCACAACAGATATTGCGCCGATGACATCACAGCGCAAACACGCCCGTAAAGTTTTGCAGCCGAGTGCAGTTTGCCCTTGTTTTGCGTCGCATTGCAATTCTCCATGTGGCAAAGTATAAATGGTGGCTTTGCACCAAGAACACAGTAGGCAGGACAACGGCAGAGAGAAGGAGAAAAATGACAATTTCAGAGTCCTGACCGACGAGGTGCGGAGGCATTCCTCAAAACTTCAGGCAAGGAATTTAAACGTGACAGAGAGAAACCGCAGTTGGTGTTTTCTAACGCACACCTTCAGACTGTACAAGAAGATGGCATGATTTGAAGCGGAGGACAAAAGACTAAATATACACGCCTGCCTGGCATGACGATGCCTTTGCCCGGCTACAATCACTGCTGCCATCATCGCTGGAAAGTCTGGGCGTGACACCGCTTCAGTCACTAGGGGGATGCGGGGCGTACGGACCCCACCGGGCGACACCGTCAGAGGGGGTGACACCACCGGCAAAACGTGCGTCTTGCCCAACCAATCAAAAGTCGGGCGATCAAAGTTCAAAGTTCAAAGTTCAAAGTGTTTTATTGTCAAATGTACAGTACAACACAAGGTCATTCTGGACAATGAAATTCTTGTGGCAAGGCAAGCAACAACTACATAGTAGGCACAAACAGATAAGACTTTAAGTACAACAAAGACTTTAAGTACAACGTACAGGTAGAGGTCACATATAAGGGCACGAGGTCGAAGTAAACAGACCCAGTTCCTAGGTCCCAGGTCCCAGGTCCTAAACAGACCCAGTTCTGCATGCAGTGAAAATGTTTTCGCCTTTTTTCTTTTCCCTATTTCTGCACACCATGGTACCTAAACAGTCATTGAATTGTATAAATTGGGTATTGCTACAAAGCTGGAACTATTGTGAATCCAAAGAGCCCAATTGCATTCGTGTGTGATGAAATATGGCCTCATAGTAACCATTTCAATGTGATGACAGCATTTTTTCTAACTTGACCTTACTGTATAAAATGACCTATTGTGACCTCTAGGATAATTAGACACCTAGACCATTCAGAAAATGTATGGGATGTCCAGGTACATTGAAGATATCTGGGTTTTTGCTTGTCATCAATCATCAAAATTGTACATTCGCACAAATCTCAGATTTTCAAAAGTTATTGATACTGCATCACAGCATTAAGTTTTCTAAAGTGATTTTCAAGGTCATGAGGTCTTCAGGTGGTCTTTTGGGGGGATTTTTGACCCTTTTTCCCCATTCTCGAGTGGTGTGTACCAAAGCTGTGTAATTAATGGTATTATCCCACAACTTTGTGCAGCAACTAATCACACATAATTGAGCATGGGAATGGCCATCATTAGGCATGAGTATAATATTCAAAGCCCCTTTACACTAAAAATATTAATAATTGTATTAGGCGCAATTACAAATATAATGTTTATTACATTTTAATTCATAGAAAAGATTGACATACAGTGTCAGGCTGCAATCAAATGATTCCTTAGGGTCTCAGCTTTCTGAAGGTGTAAGGCACTTGTATGTGGCACCAACTGCTGACCCACCCACCCAAACTAATCCCTCCACCTCACTCGGAGCCCAAGAAATGGGCTTGTCCAATTTAGGAAGACTAATTTCATTTAGTTAGTTCCATATAAGGAACAGGTGTGCGCTGCAGCAACAAAGGCAGTGGATGCCTTTAAACCTGGCCCACACAACAAGATTTTTCTAATCTTAACAGACAATGAAAATGTGAGAGACCACACACATAACGACGTATGATGATAAATTTTAACTGTTTTGTTCCTATACTCTACAGCACACCACACACACCAAAGGATTCCATTCACCAAAGATTTGACACAGAGGTGTGGCTGCGTGAGATTACCGAAGTCCCGACTCTCAAAACCCGAAGTCTTGCACTCAAGCGTGACTTTAGAGTAAACAAACATGGCGGAGGATGGGCTAGAATTCTTCCGGCGATTCTATTTTGAAATAGCATGTATGCTATTTTGAAATAGAATCACTATTCAAAATCTCCCCACACTACAGGATATCGGATCGTAAATATTGAACACAATATTGCTTTCTCCTTCTGGTGTTGCCCACAGCCAAGGCCCTGCCGGCTGCCTTCGACCTCTGCGTCCTGCCACCCGAGCTGCTCCTGAGGGTCCTGAGGCTGCTGGATGTAGGCTCGCTGGTGGCCTTGTCCACAGTCAACAGTTATTTCCACGCCGCCACAGCAGATTCTACACTGTGGAAACACCTGTACCGCCGTGACTTTGGGGGTAAGAGAAGAAGGGATGCAGAAAAACAGAAAAAAAGTTTTCATAAAATATTTCATAATTTTTCAACCCAGGCCTTCTCACTGTTCTGTGGCCAGATCTGTGTTCAGATTTCATGTTTCCCATAACAATATTTAGAACAGTATTGACAATATTTAGATCCCAACTCTCTAATATTCTTTACTACGGTTGTTCCACAATTTAATATCGCCGTTAAGAAAAATAAGGCTGCATCTCTGATCTTCTTTTGAGTGACCCTGAATGTAGAAGAGCAGGTGTTCTGTAGTGTACCCTGGTCCTAAGGCCTGAAGAACTTTGTATGAGTAAGGATTTCATATTCAAGGGGCATCACAGTAGTCCAATCGACTTGGATTTCTTCATTTTCTTCATTTATTTTTAAGAAATTTGTACTCATCCAAATGATTGAAGGCATAAGTAATGCAAAACAATTACATATCTCCCTTTAAAATAGTTGTGTGTTAACGCATTGAATTTGACCACCCTAAACACTTTTTTTTTTTTGTCTAAATTGAACCATACCTGACCTCATTTGGTAACACTAGGGAGTGGTGGAGGGGGGCAGATCAATGGTGCATTCTGGAAACTACTGCCTTCAGCTCAATCAATCTGCCTGCCATTCAACTCAATGTCTTTTATGTGCTGAATGTTTCAAAATAGTTTCCTCCATTGTTAAAATTGCATGGTCTTCTATCATTTTAACACCAGTGTCAGGAATTCCACTGACATGTCTTTGGGATTGAGACAAATGCTTTATTGAGTTTGGTTTCAGCCAAAGTGGGCTAACCCTAAGACACTCTGCTGTCTTCCAGGTCCAGATCCCGTCGGATTCCCAAATGTAGACTGGAAGGAAGTAAGTAACAAATATCGCTCAATCCTCTCACTAAGATCTATTTAAAATGCTGCAAAGATGTGTCGTGTTTGAAGTAAAATTGGACATATTTCCATATTTATTAATTGTTGATAGCACAATCAATGCTTTACTAGTGAGAAATGTACCGCTCTGCTGCAGATTCTCAGTGTTAATACCGTCCAATGAGGCAAACATTTAAGCCTTAAAAAAACATGTTAAATCTTGTTTTTGAAAACAGTCACACGTGTCTTAGTGAATTTCATTTAACATTATTGGCTGCAATGAAGTGCTGCAACTTACTGTTTGTAGTCTCTTATAGCACATGTACCCATAAGAGGAAATAAAACCTTGAAAAACATGATAAACATGCATGTTTTTTCTATATTGTGAACCTCCATTTTTGCAAATAAGATTTAACATATACAGGTGCAGCTCAAAAAAGTCGAATATCATTTCAGAAAGTGAAAATTGTATTAAAATAAGTATTTTGAGCATTTCTTTATTTTAATTTTGATAATTACAGCTCACAGCTCATGAAAACCCAAAGTCCAGTATCTCATAATATTAGAATATTTCACAGAGGGCCACAGATGTCAATCAAGGACCCCTGGACACACCCACACAGTCCTCAGAGCTCTATTCAGCTAATTAACTCAAAACACCTGCAAAGAGCCTTTAATCTCTCAGTCTAGTTCAGCGCACACAACCACAATCATGGGGAAGACTGCTGACTTGACAGTTGTCCAGAAGTCATTGGCACCCTCCACAGGGTAAGCCACAGAAGGTCATTGCTGAAGGGGCTGGCTGTTCGCAGAGTGCTGTATCAAAGCATATTCATGGAAAGTTGACTGGAAGGGAAAGGTGTGGTAGGGAAAGGTGCACAAGCAACAGGGATGACCGCAGCCTAGAGAGGATTGTCAAGCAAAGCCGATTCAAGAACGTGGGGGAGCTTCACAAGGAGTGGACTGAGGCTGGAGTCAGTGCATCAGAGCCACCGCACACGGATGTGTCCAGGAAATTGGCTCAGTGTCGCACTCCTAGTGTCAAGCCACTCCTGAACCAGAGACAACGTCAGAAGCCTCTTACCTGGGCTAAGGAGAAAAAGAACTGGACTGTTGGTGGTCCAAAGTCCTCTTTTGAGATTAAAGTAAATTTTGCAGTCTGGAGGAAGAGTGGAGAGGCACAGAATCCAAGTTGCTTCAAGTCCAGTATGAAGTTTCAACAGTCAGTGATGATTTGGGGTGCCATGTCATCTGCTAGTGTTGGTCCACTGTGTCTTATCAAGTCCAAAGTCAATGCAGCCGTCTACCAGGAGATTTTGTCTGGAGATCTCGTCTGCTGACGAGCTTTATGGACATGCTGATTTCCTTTTCCAACAGGACTTGGCATCTGCCCACACTGTCAAAACTACTCGTAAATGGTTTACTGACCATGGTATTACTGAGCTTGATTGGCCAGCCATCTGGCCTGACCTGAACCCCATAGAGAATCTATGGGGTATTGTCAAGAGGAAGATGAGACGCACCAGACCCAACAATAAAGATGAGCTGAAGGCCCCCTCAGCAGTGCCACAGGCTCATCGCTTCCATACATACTTTCCAGAGGTTTGATATTTCTGTATTATAAATCCTTTTTTTATTGATCTTTTAAAATATAAAAAATATTTTAAAATATAAACCCAAATATTGGGTCTTCATGAGCTGTAAGGCGTAATTATCAAAATTAAAATAAAGAAATGCTTGAAATACTCTAGACTCTGAGTCTAGAATATATACAATTTTCACTTTCTGAAATATAATATTATATATATAATATAAAAATATTGAACTTTTTCACAATATTCGAATTTTTTGAGCTGCACCTGTATATTTTTTCATCAAACATTGGCCCCAATCGTTTCATTTGATTACAGTGAAAAGCAGAGGGATTGTTTTCTCAATAAAGCATTCAGCGATGTTGCGCTACGAAAATCAATAAATAAGGGTAGCTAACATTTTAAGGCCCGGGTTGAGAGATGGCTTTGTTTCCTTGCTGTTGTCACCCCTTCGGTCAGAAATAGCGTTCTAACAACGAATCTGTCTTTTCTGGAGTTTTACAAAGGGAAGTACAAGTACCGTAAGCAAGTTCAACAGATGACCTGCCCCCAGTCGCACCCACGCGTCCCCCTCAACGTCCCGCCTCACCCTCTGCCCTTTCTGCCACTTCCCCCGGGCATTATCGGGGGAGAGTATGACCAAAGGCCAAACCCTTTCGACATGGTGCCTCGTCCGCGCCATGATCCCATTGGTCCTTTTCGGATCCGGGACCCTACAGCGCGGAGGCTCATTGGACGCCACGGGCCCAACGATCGAGCCACAGACATCAGACGTGGCTTCATCTGACAATGAAACTTCTGACTTTGCTTTATTTTTTTTTAGGACTTGTTTGAGCCAGCAGATGTTGGTATGCAATAAAACGGGGATCTGAATGAGAGAAATGTTTCCTATTTATGGACTGGTTGGTAAGGGTTACTGCTGTTAACATTCTCTGCCAAATGTGTCCTCTGAAGTACTCTGCTTGGGATGGTGTGCTTGTTTGCATTTTGTTAATCAAAGAGGTGCTGCGCACTATGAACATGTGTTTTTTTTTTTTTTTTTAGCTGTAAACTGAAATATATTACTGTTTCTAATCATAATATAAATATTTCTTTACAAATGTGATCAAATGGCATTACAGATCGTACGAGTGGCTCAGCACCATCTGCTGTTGGAAATAAGCTCAATGCGTGCAGGGAGGACGCTGACTTGTATATATGTACTTTTAGCGGCTCTACAAAACATAATAAAGAGAAGAGTGCATTGACTGAACAGGGACTGTGAAAATACGCAAATTTCACAAATTTTCCTTATAAACCCTATTCCCCTCACTTCTTAGTATAGGTTAATGGGCACCTAGATTAATGGGCACTGTGTTGTCAAGTGAAGGCTTTTTGGATTATTGGTAACCTAAATATATTTTTGCTCATTGATATAGTTTTTATATAGATACTTTATTAATGCCTGGAAAATGCAGTGTAACAGTGGGCAATAAGTGCAAAACTTGGCCGTATGCAATAACCCTTAAAGTAACAAAACATTTAGAAAACCTGTTAGCAATGCAAACAATTGGCAATAAACAAACTTCTGCATCAACAATTCACACTGTCAAAAATTGTGTTGCACACTCCAAAGGACCAGAGGGCCTGTACAACGAAGCAGGATTTGGGGTTTGCGAGGTAAGTTCAGGTTTAACCTTCGGTTTTCAGTGTCACGACAGTGGCTCCCTTTATACCGGGGTACATCACCATGGTAACTTATGCTGCACACCTAACCTGCTCCAGAGCAGGTTATGTTCCAGATAACTGATCAACCCGTATATACGCACCGCCTACTGCCCAATCAATTCTCTTGGAAAATGGCATCACCGTTCCTAGCCTGGCTGCCATAGCCAGACCAATTCAAATGTGTATTGGTCTGGAATCTTTAATTTTTGATTTCCAAGGGGCGTTGCCAACGGGTGCAGACCAAAATGTCTCTCGATGCAATTGGATAGAACTACAACCAATCAGAGCAAAAGACACGGGTGACGTAGGCTGCATACCTGGTTAGCACTAGAAACCCACCCCAATTGGATAGGATTTGAACAACACATGGAACTAGAACAATGGAAAATGGCGACTGTGATTGGCCAGACCATAAAATGGTCAGGTGGAAATCTATTTGAAGGGTAGGGTAGCCAGACCAATCTGTCAGAGCAAATGAATCGAGCTTGCAGGCAAGAGTTTTTAGAGACCGACATAACCCTTTGGCTTTCCCTGATGAGTACCTACTACAGTGGTGTGAAAAAGTGTTTGCCCCCTTCCTGATTTCTTATTTTTTTGCATGTTTGTCACACTTAAATGTTTCAGATCATCAAACAAATTTAAATATTAGTCAAAGACAACACAAGTAAACACAAAATGCAGTTTTTAAATGAAGGTTTTTATTAAGGGAGAAAAAAAAAATCCAAGCCTACATGGCCCTGTGTGAAAAAGTGTTTGCCCCCCCCCCCCTGTCAAAACATAACTGTGGTTTATCACACCTGAGTTCAATTTCTCTAGCCACACCCAGGCCTGATTACTGCCACACCTGTTCTCAATCAAGAAATCACTTAAATAGGACCTGCCTGACAAAGTGAAGTAGACCAAAAGATCCTCAAAAGCTAGACATGCCGAGATCCAAAGAAATTCAGGAACAAATGAGAAAGAAAGTAATTGAGATCTATCAGTCTGGAAAAGGTTATAAAGCCATTTCTAAAGCTTTGGGACTCCAGCGAACCACAGTGAGAGCCATTATCCACAAATGGCGAAAACATGGAACAGCG
>OMKR01064497.1:0-10442 GCA_900302355.1 Cyttopsis rosea
TGACGTCCTGTCGTAAACAAACCTCGGCGATGATAGCTACAAGCGGTACGTACGTATGCACGAACGTCAAGAGTTCTGTCGCGAATCACGCAATTGTTTTGTTTTTGTTTTTTATCACTCCTCTTTGTACCCAATGTCCGTTTTAATACGCACCTCGCACGGATAACACAGGTTTTTAAAGCCTTTTTTAAATTCTTTTTTTTATTGTGTTAAAAAGATTTGCAAACGGCTGCATTATGTGATTAGTGTAATTACAGAAATATTTCCTCCGTGTACAAACACGTTCCCTCCTGCTACTGGTGACGGATGGCTCGAGGACCTTTTTACTTGGTCTCAGTTTGGGCTAAATCTAAAAAGATATGTTGTCAATGTGTCTGTCCTTCCTTTGTTTTTGTATTTGTGTATCGAATGAAGTTGTAGTTAAAACTATTTCATTTATTCTTTGTGCCCCCACAGATCTGATTGAGCATTTTGTTAATGTCTAGAATGTACTTTAGAGACAACACTGGAATCCTGTAGAGAGCACAGGTGAAGCTCTCACTCGCCTAGTTTAGCTAGTTTAATATGGAAATTAGACTTTTTATTGTTTTTTTGTACAGGCTGTTAGTATCTCATTTCACAATATTAAACTGACATTGAAAGTAAAGTCGAATGTAATATTTTTGTGGAAATTAAATGCTGGAAAATATTTGTACAGTCGTGGTGCGAGGCTCATTTTGATTCCGCACTATTATACAATATTATTTAGTCTGACTAAATGGAACTCGATTTGATAAATAGTGTCATCTATTGATGGAAAGAGAATTGTTTTAAGGGATCACTGTTCTGTTGTGTAATTTATACAATTTGTTTCCAATAAAAAGAACACAAGTCACTTAAATTCACCAAAACCTTTATTTCAACACTTGGCTTCACAAAAGTATAAAATACAAGTTACCACATATTTTCATCTCTTCTTCAAAGAAAGAACAGCAAGGACAGTAAAATAAACACATCACCTCACAAGCGGCAAAAAAAGCTCAAATCAAGCTGTGAATTTTGCTAAATACGGGTAAAAACGGGCGATTTTAGACATAACGGAAGGTCAGAACCCCAAACACTAACCAGTGATTAGAATCAGAAATGAAGGACCCCTTAAATAGACTGGTCTAATATCGTCACTGATAATTCATTACTGTAGAGGCTCTGGAAGCACACTGATATTGGCATTGGGATATTTCACTACAAATATGAGGTACCGGTTCAGGTATGGTTCATTGGCAAATATTGCAGTTGACTGGGCTAGCATGAGTTATATTTCGACCTCTACAGACGGAAGGTACATGGCATTATATTCAACAGTGCATATCGACGACTCCAGCATTTAAGACAAAGAAATTACAGATTTCTTAACTTAAACCAATGAGAACCTAGAAGAGAAAAAATTTACGTGGCTGGTTAGGCTTTGGTCATCGAGATGGTCTCCACTTTGATTGTTTCCTTCTATCCACTTGGAAAAACTAAACAAACTGACATGGGTTGAAATGTTTTGTTTTTTTTCTTTCTTCAATTGGGCTGTTTTTGGGCACAGGCTAATAAGAATTGGAGCCCTTGCAGCCTTCCGCCCCATCTCAAGCTCCTTAGAGTTCGTCTCCAACGTGGGACTTCCTGTAGGCATCGCCCGTCAGCTTCTCCTGCGCTTCCTTCATACCGGACACCACTGGGTGAGAAGAAGAGGGCAATAGAAATTAAAGGAGACTCTTCATAATAATTTGTTGATGGTAGTCTCAATCGTTACAATTAACATCAGTAGCACAATTGCCGTTTTTGGATCGTTACCGTGATCTGCGTTGCTGTAGAAATACTTGTAGTTTGGATTCCCGTTTTTGTTGGTGATTTCGGGGTGGACGCTTCCGCTGGGATCTACGAGATGGAGGGAAGACATAATGGGGTCACAATTAACTGTCGAATTAAGTGCCTTGCTCAAAATAAAATGGCTTTTTGAGCTCAATTACTTTGAATCTGAAGGCATTTTGTAAGGGTTAAAAGACCTCTCCCATACCGAGGAAAATAATTCTTGGGATGTATCCGCCATCGGGGCTAAAGGCTTCATCCTTGGGCTCTTCCTCGTCCTGTTTGAAGTTGGAGATTAATTAAATTAAGAGTTTTGAAAGTACATTCAAGTGCTTTTATTCAGAACCAGACAAAGATACCCATACAGAGTAGTAGTTTGCAGTTGTAAAGTAGCATGAAACTACTTTCTACATTGGGAGCTAAACATTATTTAGAAAAGACAAGTGGATAAAGAAAACACAACATTAATATGAATATGTAATTATCGGGACTTCAGACTGTAAATAAATACGGCCTCACCTCCAGGTTGACCATGACAAAGTTGTGGGCGAGCTCTGAGATCTCCTTGGATTCAGCAAACTTGGGCTTCAAAGCTGGTTTAAAAAAGGTAAAAACAGCATGATTTAGGTTGAGATGAAAAATGAAATGACCCTTAGATTGATCTTTCTAGATTAGCTTTAATCTTCCTTCTGGAAATCAGATTTTATTTTATTTTTTATTTTATTTTATTTTATTTTTAAACAAAGACTAGGGCAAGTCAGACTATTTTAAACCATGAGCGAGAAAGGCCATTTCAGTTAGTCCAAGCATCACCGGGCATGAAGACCTTAACTGCGAGTAGTGCGTTTTAGGCTTAATACCTAAATTAGCATTGTCCACTGAAATTCTCAGTGGAAATTCTCTCAAGATTTAGGGGAGGAAATAGAGGCTTTTACCTTTGCAGGCTCCACACCAGGTCTTGTGGACGACGACCATAATCGGCAGCCCACTGTCAAGACGAACAAACAAACAAACAAACAAACGTGTTCTATTACAAAGTTAACACAAACCGGAATAAATTGCATTTAAATTGTACCTTTTGGAAAATTCGGTATAATAGCACGCCACATAAATAACACACCATTAAAGAAACTACACTGCCTCCGACAATGTTATGTACATTGACGTTTAAATTCAACAATATGCAAGTTATTGTTAAGAATTATACAAAAAAAACACAAGTGGTAAACAAAATCAAAGCTGTGAGTTGAGTTGAAAGAAAACGATGTGGTTCCCGCGTACTCACCTGGCCTCGGCTTCTTTCTTCCCGTCGTCCAGGGTCCGCCAGTTGATGTTATCTCCAAAGCCTGTGGTGGGGCGGCGGGGGGGTCAACACAACTGCTTCACATGGCTGCTATTACATTTCCAGGTCAGAGTGTGTGTCTGGATTATTTACAATGTGTCCGTTCAGTCTACAACTAAATGGACAATAATTCGGTGTCAAGCTACAGGCGCGTGGCATCGTCTCGGCCTGTTGGGGGGTTTTCGTTAGAATTGTGTTGCGGTAAATCCATTTCGACAATGGGGGCAATAGGCCTCATCGCAGGGCTGTTCATATAAGAATAATAATGAAAAATTATATTATAACGGTATTTTTCAGATATTACTTCAGAGTGCTACACGGCCGTCGGGTGTTTCTCGCATTAACCCTACGAACAAGAAACATCCTTTCGATTTTCTTTCGCCGATTCATCCGATTCCAAAACACTACAAGACCTTGGCTTGGAGTCAGCTTCACAAATCAACTTCACCGAATGCTTTTCCTTTGTTAAAACCATTTTTGGGGGGTTTTCTCCACTTAAAATGCATCTTAATTTAATGTTGAGAAGTACTAACAAATATGGATTTTTACAAATGTACACAATATTTTCAAAGTCACCCTCCAATGACTATTTTCTTCTTTAAAACGTTTTTTTTTTTTTAGTTAAGTTCCAATCTACATGCTTCTTCTGCTATGGCCACATTTGCGCCCCGGACCACCGGTTGAACACCCCTGCGGTATAGCTTTGGGAGAGACTGGCTGGCTGGCTGACTGACTGACTGTGGGGTTCAAATCTTCCAGGAGACGAGCAGCAGAGCAGGACTCCTGTGTGTCCAGGATGAAGCGCCTGCCCTGCGGGGTCTTCACATGGAGGGACCCCGACCGTGCCTCTCGCAGACGCCGCCCCAACGCCACCTACCTCGTCCGCTGGCCGTGGCGGCAGCTTCGTGGACATAGGATAGAGAAAGCAGGACGTGCAGCGCGGAGAGCAGGGCGACAGACTGCATCTTCGGACGGTCCTCCTTGCGGCGGCGGCGGCTAGGCAGGCGACGATGTTTAGCCAAACAGTGACCAGGAAGTGAACCGGAAGCTGGGAGGAGGATGGGGCGGGACGTCGGGGTCGTGTCGTTTCAAAGTAAAGGTACCCACCGCCTGCTCGTTTTGTGCTGTTGCGGACGCATGCGTGCCGCCTAGTGGCCGATAAAGCGGCTAAATGGAACGTTGGAAATATAACAATGAAAATATATTATAGTATAACATGAGATATTATTATTATTATTGTTATTGTTATTATCATTATTATTATTATTATTATTAATTTACATATATTAAGACGAAGACTATAGACCAGAAAATATTGATATTAAGGGAAAAAAGGGATTTTCAGCAAGCATAAAAGTAGTACATGCTCAGACTCAATGTTTCAAGAAATGGAGAGAGATAGATAGATAGATAGATAGATAGATAGATAGATAGATAGATAGATAGATAGATAGATAGATAATTTATTCATCCAATAATACAACCAACTTTTTATCTATCTATCTATCTATGTATTTATTTATTTATTTATATATAGTTTAATTTTGTTTTATTTCGTTTCGTTTCATTTCATTTCATTTCATTTCATTTCATTTTATTTCATTTTATTTTATTTCATTTTATTTCATTTTATTTCATTTTATTTCATTTTTTTTCTTTCTTTTTTTCTTTTTCTTTTTTCGGGGGAATAGATAACTCTGGTCCACACTCCAACATAGTAGGTGGCAGTAATGCACCTTAACGCTTGTTGCCACCCGCCATTAAGCAAAGAAGAAGAAGAAGCCGAAACCGAAGAAGAAGCCGAAGAAGAAGCCGAAGCCGCAGCCGCAGCAGAATGCGTGCTGCGTGATGACGTAGAACGTAAACATGGAGCTCGCTGCCACCTGCAGGTACTACGCTGTCAAACCGCCCCGTTGCACAGTCTAAACACTTGCGTACGGTAGGGTTTGCTCTTGTAATAGAAGCGAAGCGGTCGGTTAAAGTTTGCTGTTAAAAAAAAAAGAGTTGATAACGGAGCAGTTCCATTCAGAATCACAACAAAAGCCGCAAGATAGCTTCGTTACACCGCGGCCACAGGCACCTGTCTGGGGATGGAGCGTTTGCTAACTTGGGCTAAACATTGAGGTTCCCAGGGCAGTTGTCGATGACGTTTGTTTATCTCGTCATATTTACTTGTCTACTAATGCTCACTTTGGTCTTCTCTGGTCCGAACAGAACTCAAGAATACAGAGAGAGTATGGAATACAGGCGAACCACGACAGCGGTGCCAAAGGGCGCGTCTACTAACCCATCTGCAGCCTCCCAAAAGACAGGTGAACTTCCAATGTGCTGGAGAAAGTGCCAGAATCCTCCGCAAACCTCTGCGGAAGGACTTGTGTTTGATCATGTTGAGTTATACGGTGGAGGAGAGGAAGGAGAGGAAACACCAGCGGAGGTAGAGGCGTGTTGACCGCATTTTCTACGTCAGAAATGTTCGTTTAGATTCTTTATTTT
Organism: Cyttopsis rosea; assembly: GCA_900302355.1. Lineage (NCBI taxonomy): Eukaryota > Metazoa > Chordata > Actinopteri > Zeiformes > Parazenidae > Cyttopsis > Cyttopsis rosea. The sequence goes on from OMKR01064497.1 coordinate 5,669, forward strand.
CATTTATCCGCAGCGTCGTCTTCCGGGAAGTGGATGTCTACGTTCAAACCGACGGGCGAAGCTAGTCGGGAGGAGGACGACTCTCAGGAACAAAGCGGCAGCAGTTCGGAGAAGTAAGGCGGTGGTTTGAGGTGGTTTGAAAATGCCGTCGATACAGGCTTGCAGACAAACCGAATCGGGTGGATGTTCCGAACCGTTAAGCGGGAAGTGGAAGGAATACTTGGGTTCTGTGGAATACTCGCCCAGAAATGCCGCTTCCTCTTTCCTCAGGGTCAAGCTCTACGACCCGTATGATCCGGAGTCGTCCGGGTCAGAGCCTGAGATGGGGCGCGGCCGCCAAGGCGCTGGTCGCCGGCCCAGATACGACAGCGACCTACGGCGTGGTCCCCATGAGCATTTCTCCACGGACATAGATCACCGTGACAACCGCCACTGGGAGCCGCCCTACTCTCAACCAGGGCAGATGGGCTTCGAGAGGCACGATCTGAGCCCCGATGGCCGGCGACACGAGCGGCGTAGTCTCAGTCCAAGCTGTAGGCTACCTGAACTAAGGGCCTATAGCCCTGACTTGCAAGCCCACGAACCCCTGGGTTATGACACCGTTGAAAGGCCTTTCGACCACAGGGGATACAGCCCAGGGAGGCTCAGCCTCGGCCCCTCCGATCGGCAGATGGCCATGACGGGAACCTCCGCGCCGTTCCCTGCTGCAGCATATGGAGGAAATTGGACCAATGGGGAAGAGAGAATGACAGGCTGTGCACCAAACACAGAAGTATATTCACCCATCTCTCTGTATATCTCTTATAGAATTTAATGTGTAAATAATATTTAGGTGATGGTATTAAAAGTTTCCCTCAACTCTGTATATTTAGCACTAACTTCCGTTTCTGTGCTCTGCAGATGACCACAACTGTTAGATTATCTCCACCAAGGTTCCAGCTGGACCACCAGCTCCAGGCGGGACCTACTAGAACAGGTAAGAAACAATAGAAGCAGATAAGGTCACATAAGGGCCGTAACAATATTGGAAATAAATGTATCACACATTTTGGGGCATTGTGAGCTACCTGAAAGACATTTTAGGTGTTTCTTCTAAAGCATGATCGGTTGCTACTGCTTTATCCATGTTTTAAATCTGTATCGTAGAAGAACTCCAATATATATTTTCAATCCTGTACAGGCTACTTGGTGAAGCATGGTGGCGGTTTTGATTTTCAATTTTCACAAAGGTTATTATTGCTAAAACTGTATGCATGTGTGGCACCTTAAATTACTTTGGAAGATTAATTAATTGTAATTTACCAAATGGCCATTGTGAGACTTGTATTACACCTCTAGTCCTAAAAATATGTCCTTGATGGAGGCAAGGCAGCATGGTTAAGTCAAAGGGAAGTTGACTCTGTATTCTTTTGTTAAGGAAATTAATTCACAATTGGAAATCTGGTTAATGGATTATTTTTGTGGCATCTAGTGGAACGGACTTGGCAGAAATGGAATATAATATTCATAAGTATGTATTAATTAGTGTATAATCCCATGAAAATAAGAATCCCAGACTCCCATTAAAGTGTTTTCGTTACCTGAGAAAGAGCTGTTTATATGTATATGAGGAGTGGGAATATGGTGTCAAATTTATGTCATATGTCGTGAGCGCGATGAAACATGCTCGCAAGCAAATTATATTATTTCACACATGCAGATATTAACTGCCACTCACACAATATAGGTCCTCGCGCACAAATTCAACAATCGAGAGTTGTACAGGAAGCTGCGAGCGAGAAACAAAACAAATGCATAAAGCAGACACCATGCGCGAGACAGTTTCTGCTTGGCGAGCGCTGGCAGCATACACGCTCTCACAGGTCACTCTGCTCTTCAAGGAGGTCCGTGTGGGGGTGATCGCATTGAAAGTGACCAATCATACTCCCAATCCTCCCTTGGTTTCCGCCCCCAAATTGTCAAGTCATGACTTGTGCGCACAACCCGAGAGCAGAGTGACCTGTGAGAGTGTGTATGCTGCTACCGCTCGCCAAGTAGAAGCTGTCTCGCGCGTGGTTGCTGCTTTGTGCGTGTGCTGCTTAGTTCAACACACGCATTCGTCATTCATTCCTTGTTTCACAGTTTGATCTGAGTTTCTGGTGCTCTGCGCAGGATGCTCGCTCACGCCTACGAGCAGTATGCTGACAGCCACCGGTGTCATTAAAAACAAGGATTTTCTGAAAACTACACATAGTACCTTTAAGTCTAGAAGTAAGATTATGCTAAAACTATTTGACGGTTGAAATATGTATTTTATCTTCAGGGAGGTAATAGTTTTTTTTTCTGCTTCTACAGGGGTGGAAAAAGTGCCACCTCCCACAGAGGTTGCAAGGAGCAGGAGCAGAAGTCCAGTGAAGGAAATAGAAAAGTATGAAACTAGACGCCTTCTTCAATAAGCTGCAAATTGTGGTACATTTGAATGCAAATTTGTCATTTATAACTCCAGGTAGAAATTCTGATTTCTATCTAAAATTCAGCTCTATCTTTCTATCTAATATTCTTCCAAAATAAGTCAAGATTTGTAGTATAATGCAATGTTTAGAGATGCACATTTGGTGTTTTTTGGTTACTTGATGAATAGGTGGGTTGTTTTTTCTGTCATTATTTTATTTTACATGCTGCCATCAGAAGCCCCTTCGGCTGTGAGCTGTGTGAGGTTGAATTTGGCAAGGCCCAGGATCTTGAAGATCACCTGGAGAGTAGAATCCACTGGGACACACTGGAGCACATCCAGCAGCAGAACAGCTATGATGACCTGGTCATCGCCTTTCTACAGGTATGACATTACGCATGGCCACGGCCTGCACTGTCCAAATGTTAATTGCCAATCAGGCAGATACGTTTAGATAATATATGGTAAATGGTGTTCCCTCCCCGTCCTCTCCAGGAAGTCATGGTGTTCAAAGTAAGGCAATGCGGTCCTACCATGGCGGAAAGTGCAATTGAAGGTAAATCAAGCTGGGAGGTTTTTTTTTTTCCAGATAGTGACATGCGGTGACTTACAACCTTGAGGAGCATGAAATCCATGGTGATCTCATCATTTGTCAGCACTGTGTGAGGAGGAGCACATGACCAAGGTGGAGATGTTCCACTGCGCCGCTTGTAACATCTACATCTCCACTTCGGCGGCCGCAGTGACGGACCACCTCAGCTCTCAGGCCCACCGTCACATCAAAAGGGTACCTCTAGCAGTCTAGTATGGGTTGCGCATGAGCAGGATTAAACATTTAACCCTCTCCGAAGTCTTCTAAAAAGGTTCATCCATCCAAGCAGTTGTAAATGTAATGGCAACGTTACGTGAAGTCTGTTTTCCCCCTCCTCTTTTTAAGCTGTTTGGACTTCGCCACAAACAGGTGTGCCTTAGGAAGGCAGAGAGCATGATGAAGCGGCTAAAAAGGGAGTTTGAACAATACTGCGAGGTAATCGGCCACAGCGAAAACAAAACAAAGCAAACTGATTGACAAAACCATATTTATTAATATATAATGAAATTCTGCATATCAGTGGGGAAAAATGTTCTGTGATGACTAAATTTTAAATTCTCGTCTCTTTAGGGTGGCAACCCATTTGAATGACGAAGAGCTGTTTTCTATCGCTGAAGGACAACAGCAGCGGACTGCAAAACAACTGGAGACAGAGCTGACATATAAACACTCCTGCATTGACACCAGATACTGTACGTCTAATGCTAATTTAACTCTGAGGCTTGGAGATGGAAGAGGATACTGTTTTGCCACCGGGGTCTTGACACTATTTTCGTAAGATATGGCATTGCTGTTACCAGAGATTCACCCTTCATTCAGCATCCAGACATTTGTAATATTTTAAGTTGTCAAATGTCTTATGTACAAAGTAAATACGAAAGGAGAACAGTTCAACACTGGCTGAGCAAATATGGCCAAATGTGTTTTTCACAGTATGTGATGGTATTTGTATTTTTGAATACAATTTTCAGTCTAATTTCTGTCTTTCCCTTTCTGTCCAGTTTAGTCCTTCATTTGGTACTGCTGTCACTTTTTATTTGATAAAATGGAAAATAGAATGTGACTGATATATTGTAAAAGCCACATACGGTCAATGCATCTTTTCCATTCAATATATTCGAGAAAGAATCTGACGGTTATCACAAATGAAACTACTCAATTATTGTTGCTTAGCATTCTTTTTTTTTATTATTTATAACATCACAAAAGTTTGAGCATTGTATCTGCATGATATAGTACATTTAAAATTAAATTATTTAAAAACACAGCATATTTTTTTGCAACAGTTTAAATATAGGTGACAGTTATTCATGAAGGGCAGCAATTGTCAGCCCAATGGCTGCTGGGTCTTAAAAAACAAAAGTCAAATGAAATCAGCTCAATAGTATGTATTAGAAAACAATGCAATGATTGCAACACTATAAATCATCTATGTGTAACATTAGCTGCAATACATCATTGCTCCCATTGTTTTCAGTAATTCATACATTTGTTTCCTTTTGACAATCATTGTGAATGTTTTCCTTTACGTGTACGATTACCTAATTAAGATATCGGTATCTATTTTGTTAGCGAAGGCTGTGCGTTTTGGAACATATCACAATACAAAAGAGACTTGTTATTACATGAATCTATGTATATTATAAACGTGAATATTGATACAGAAGAAAGGTGTTCCCCAAACCAGGCAAAAATGGACCATGTGAGATCTTTGAGGTAAAAGTTGTTTTCATTAGAAATGGGTTTGCACA
>OMKR01064553.1:0-10928 GCA_900302355.1 Cyttopsis rosea
CCCAAACAAAATAAAAAACAATCTTCTACTGTACCTTCTCCTGTACTCGCTCTCCTTACTGTGTGAGTGTGGGCTACAGGGGCCACAGTTGGCGCGCCATTCGATCCCTGTACAACCGGAGTCAGAGTTGAGTTTGTTACCTTTGACCGTTAAGTCAAATACGCTCCCCGCGGGTGCTGGGCCTTGTGTCCTATCTCTTGTGTTTGTGACAGGACATCAGGACATCAGGACATCAGGACATCAAGATGTAGCTGAGGACCAGAGTGTGTCCAGTGTCCAGATCTGAGGCCGTGGTTCTCATGGCCCGGGAGGAGGAGGAGGCAATTGTCCCCTCTGGGTGGGGACAGAGTAGCCGACCCAAGTTAGAGTAGTTGAGGTATCCTGAGGTCGTATTCACGGGTGGAGGGGGAGACCGACAGAGAGATGGAGCGACGTCTTCAGTAACGCAGGCCGCCTTGGTGAAGAGAGCTGAGTCAGGAGGCAAATTTTTCTTCCAACTCCCTTATGGTCATGGGCCTCGAATATCGGCAGAAAGGTGCCGTAGGCAGGCGGCAAGAACGGGGATCATCCCCAGGGTTAGAGATAGAAGCTGAAGCTATTGAAATTATTATGAACGCGCAATAAAAATCATATTAAAGATTTTCGGTAAAAAGTGAATAAAAAGCAAGTTGACGGCAGCGCTGGTGTCAACAAAGCGAACGGCATTGATTTCAGTATCTAAAGTACACGGTGGCGAAGCTGATTAAATGAATGTGTAATTAACATTTTAAAAAATGTACACAATAATTGGTGGCCAAAGCGAAATAATGGATAAAAAGTTATTGAACGTCAAGTTGAATATCAAACCTCCAATTTTATGAAGCTGACTTCACTGTGTTGCAGTCTATTTATTAATATTTAAACAGAACAAATCCCAATGCTTAAGATGGTGACAAATCTGCTAACTTGGTTAACCTGTGTAAGAAAATATGAATCAATTAAAAATATATCAAATTATAAAATATGATATAATTCTAAAAATGTATTAATACATAAAAGTTAAGGAATAAATCACTATGTAGAATGGAAACAATCCTGAATTACATGTCTGTTACCAAGGTTATGCCCCCCTAACACACCCACAAGCAAGCGTAGTTTAGTAAAGGCCACCCTCTCTCTCTCTCTCTCTCTCTCTCTCTCTCTCTCTCTCTCTATCCATCTCCCTGCTGCCTCTCTCCCCAACTCAGTTCATATTGTGCCTATATGTCTTTGGAAGGTATCTTAGAGTCTACCCATGGTTGTTCTGAGGATAAGACATGTACACAAAAGGAAATGTGCACTAATTTGTTTGAGCATCCTTGGAGTCATCATGTACAGATATCTAGGGTAAGTTCTCTGTCTTTGTATTTTAGTTATTGTTTTACAGCTAGATTTCCGCTGGGGGGCGGGTGGGGTGTTCCTCCTCTGATTTGTTAAATGCAATAGGAAAGTGAAATGGATACATCTACACTCCGATATGACTAAAATTCAGATGGTTGCTGCTTATTTGTGTTTATGAAACAAAAGATACGTGTCAATGTGCATGTACAATGCAAATTCCTGCTGATCCGTGGTGCCTGTGGTTATGAGGTCCATTTGCGCGCTCCCATTTGAGCACAATGGTATATATTTACGACTTGGCGTGTGTGACACAAATGTGCGATTCTTCCCCAGGATGTCGGCAGGGGGAAGGAGAATGAGCAGAAATGTGGGTCTGAATGCCAACTCCTCTCAGTTCACGCTAGAAGGGGAACCTTTTTGTATACTGGGGGGTTCCATCCACTATTTCCGTGTCCCAAGGGCGTACTGGAGGGACCGTCTGATGAAAATGAAGGCCTGTGGAATCAACACCCTTACTACGTAAGTGAACCGATAATCAACCCCTGCCCCCCTCCATACTTCAGTCTGGTGAATGGCAACAAGGACAAGTCCTGAATCCTTTGCAGATTTGTGCCGTGGAGCTTGCACCAGCCAGAGAGGGGAGTTTTCCACTTCCACACAGAACTGGACATAGAGTAAGGACTCGCTCTCTTAATGTATTGTCACCCTTCACACCCTTCACGACATTGTCTGTTTGTCTTTGACTCAGCGTGACTTGAGCATATCACTTGTTGCAAACTCACTTGTTAACAACCAGAGAATGTCCATTGTATTAAAAATAAATAAGACACTTCACCCTCCCCCTCTGCCCCTGGTAATACTACTCGCTCCAGGGTGTTTTGGGAATTCCCCCAAATCGTCGTCACCTAAGCTCCAATGCTCAGAGGAGCATGCGAGCAGATGTACCCACACCTGACAACAGCAGCATTTCCACAACAACAGCAACTTTTCAAAGCAATTAACTCCAAGGCTCTGATCGGGAGCAATGTGTTGCCTAATCAGCCGAGTGTTGTTGTCAAGCACATTGTCACACACTTCCACACCACAAGACAAGTCGCTGCACCACATGCAAAGAATAACATTTCTCTGATTGCATTCTGTGTATTGATTCCAGAGCCTATATCAACCTCGCCGCTGAGCTGGGACTGTGGGTGATTTTGAGACCAGGGCCGTACATTTCCTCTGAGCTGGACTTAGGAGGGTTGCCAAGGTTTGTCTAATCACCAATGGTCGATTGTGTTCAAGTCAAGTCAAGTCAAGTTTATCTATTTATCCCTTAATCACACTCCAGTCTCAAAGGTCTTCGCAGGCTTCACATTTTGCATAGAACAACAGCTTGACCCACACCTTGATGATGGAAAAACTTCTAGACAACTCCTTGGCATGGGGGGACTTGAGAAGGGGCCACAGAAGGAGGAATCCCCCTTCCAGGATGACCAGGCTGCAGTGGATGCCAAATGGCCAACATGAATAGCATATTATGAATATGATAATATCATCATAGGTTATGTACTATACACTATGCAGTGTTAAGCAGCATGAAAGTCTATTTTGTGCCTCCAGTAGGGATGTGGTCAGAATCAGGACCGGTCCAGGGTGGTTGGAGTGGCGGTTAGGGTGGTCACCGCCAATGTGTCCTGGCTCCATATCCCCCAGTCTCCATTGTCCATATCTGCATAGAGAGCTCCTCACATACACCCACAACAGACTGACACCTCATTCTGTATCTCTTTGCAGTTGGCTTCTTCGTGACGAAAACATGAGACTGAGGACAACCTACCCAGGCTTCACTGAGGCCGTCAATACTTTCTTTGACAAGCTCGTCCCCAAAGTCGTCCCGCTGCAGGTCATTGTCGTTGTCCCAAGTTTAGAACGAGTGTACAGTTGCTTCGCTTTACGCGGTGGCTGTAAATGTCTATAAATTGGTCATTTCAGTTCAAGAAAGGAGGTCCCGTCATTGCAGTGCAGTTGGAGGATGAATATGGTTCCGTTGCAAAGGATGAAAGTTACATGCCCTTCATCAGGGAGGTAATAGGTTCGCTTCTTTCAAACACACACACACGCACGCGCATGCACACACAGAAGATATGAATATGTTATCACTTTAACCTACTATTGTAACGGCAACGGTAAAAGCTTTGCTGTGTTACTTCATAAAGGCTTTGGAGTCCAGAGGAATCAGTGAACTCTTGCTGACAGCAGACATCCCCACCGGATTAAAGGCAGGAGGCGTGAGTGGAGGTAAAGTCAACGTGCACACCCAGGCGCATGGACAGACAGATACACACAAACACACATTAAATAATATTTTCTCCTTAAGCCATTCGGACACTGAAGCTGCAGAAACTACATCCAAGGGCCGTACAGGATCTCAACGCTCTGCAGGTATCATTTAAGCCCTTTCATCAGCTTCCAGAATCCATCGTCACAGAAATCTTATGACAAAAACAAACACTTTGCCTGAGAACTGTCATTTTAATCGATAGTTGATTTTGCTGTGTGTTAGCCGAACAACCCCATGCTGGTGATGGACTGCTGGACGGGCTCATTCGATGTCTGGGGTGATCTCCATCATGTGCTCCCTCCAGAGGGTAATTATGACATTTGAGTTTTATATAGATATTATTGACACATTTACATGAAAAATTAGAGTAGTCCCTCCACACAGTGAGAAGGTTCCATCTCTCTCTTTCTCTGTCTCTCCCTCCCTCTCTCTGTTTGTCAGATATGGTGTCCACTGTCAGGGAGATTCTGAGAAGAGGCATGTCTGTCAATCTCTACATGTTCCATGGAGGGTCGAGTTTCGGCTTTATGAGCGGTGCACTTGCCAACCCTTCATACAAAGCGTTGGTCCAAAGCTACGGTTGGTTCCAATAAGTTGTTGTCTTCATTGGAAAATACATCTACTTACGCATTACATTTTTCAACCAGTAAGTGGCAGCGCAGCTTAGAAATGTCTCCCCTAGTGCTTTTTCTTTGCAGATTATGATGCTCCCCTGTCGGAGGCTGGGGAGTACACCCCAAAGTACCATCTTCTTAAGGATCTATTTAGTCGATACAACAGTGAGTTTTACACATCATCATTTTCCGAATTTTACTTATAATGCCATAGTGTACACACACTACAACAATGATATCCTTGCCTTATTTCTACTTTGTGCTTTGTTTGTGGGAGGGGAGAACCTGCCTGATATGCCCACCCTGCATTATAGGGAGGCTTATGAACCAGCTATCATGTATCACCACCTGTCCTTGTGGGATGCCTTGAGCTTCACTGAAGGAGTAAGTATGGAGAGAATGACTGATATATGTAGTGGTTGAAAGAGGTGCAAATCTATTTGCTCCAGAACTTCCCACAAAGGTTCAGTGATGTTGATCAGATAGGGGGCAGTAGCTCAGGAGGTAAGATAAATTCCAGTGTTGTGAAGCCCACAACGTGTCGTTTTTTGTTGGGGCTGCATGGATGGAATGGAGCTGATTCATTTCTGTGCTAAATTCTGAGGCTGGACTTTGTGGCTCTTTGCTGACGCAGCTTGTCCATGCTTGGTATATGCTGTCGTGATTTCTGAGACTGCTCTTTTGACAAATCCAATAATTCCGCAGTTTTTGTCAACAATTTAGTGCTAATCGTCAGACTATAAAGTGTTACTGTAATTGACGGACCTCTGTTATAGCTGACACCTACTTCTAACTGGCAATCGACCTAATACTACTCAGTGTTGCAGCTGCATTTGTAATTGTGATTTAGTTCAAAGTCCTATTTCCTGTGGCGTTTCATCAAATATTGTCCTCACCTATATACAGTATATACAGTATATAGAATATATACAGTAGATATTGGGTGCAGATGTCCTCTCTCTCTCTCTCTCTCTCTCTCTCTCTCTATTTTGTAGCCATTTCAGTCGCCCACACCGGTAAACATGGAGAATCTACCGGTGAATAATCAAAACGGCCAGTCCTATGGATACACACTATATGAGACCACCATCACCAGTGGGGGCTTACTCAGGTCTGGAGACAATGTTCGAGACCGTGCCCTGGTGCGTCACTCTTCACCACCCCACCTGATATCCCTGTTACATCTGTCGTTTATCTCTTGTAGCCAAAAATGTAGTTAAAGTTTGTATAGTAAGAATGAATGTGTCATATACTAGATTTTTAAAAACTTTTTCAACTAGTTAAGTATTTTAACTTTAAGGCAGTATATAACCTTAAACTCAATATTTTCTTTACATACAAAATTGCGCTCCAGCGATTAAAACCATAAACCTATTATGATGAACCTGACACCTTGAAAGCAGTTATTGATCCTGCTATGTTGTGATTTTGAGCTGTTAAACACATGAAAGTGACTTTCTTCTCCAGGTCTTTGTGAACAGAGAATACATTGGTCTTCTCAAGCGCCGCAGCTTGGAGTTGGCAGTTCCTGACGGCAAGGTACGCCATTACGTTGGAAAATGAAAGCAAAGCTTCATCAATCCTAATTACCAGTTGCAAGAGATGTGTTGACAGACAAAATAAAAGATCTCTCCTCGCAGGGAAAACGGACGCTAAGCTTCTTGGTGGAGAACTGCGGTCGGGTGTACCACGGCAAAGGCCTCGACGAGCAGCGCAAAGGTGCTGACCAGTTCCAGTTTCAATGCAGTAGATGCTATGAAAACACTCAGTTGTGGCCAAAATATGAGTATGGAACCTAATTTTCTTGCAGGCATTGTTGGTGATATTTTATTCAATAAAATGCCCCTGCGCCATTTCACAATATACAGCCTGGATATGAAAACCAGCTTCATTGATAGGTTGGTATGCTTTATTAAACTAGAAGTGCCACAATATTACTCTATAACTGTATTATAATGACTTAATCATTGTAACCAAATGCTTTGTATCAGTCTTTACCAGGCTCCATGGAAAGCTCTGCCTAATGTTCCCAGCTTCCCAGGATTTTTCATGGGCAGATTGTTCGCCTACGGTTATCCCAGTGACACGTTTGTAAAGCTACCAGTAAGTGAATGCCAACTTGTGGTTTTTGCCGTTTTTCTATACTTAAATTGATGTGTAATGTTGTTTCTGAAGAGGTGTATCACAAGACCCGAAACCAGTAAGCCATTCGAGGACCCAAATACAGATACACTGGCAGACTTTATGGTCGAAGTTTCAACCATAAAGTCTTTGCACCGGGAAATAAAGGGGCTTAGAGAAGCTAGAGTAGGTGTCTTCAAACGAGGTCAAGATACACAACACAGAAGTGGATTGTAGAGTGGAAAGACTACAAACGTGCAACAACGGTAACTGAGGACAGGGAATATAGTATACTGTACATATAAGAGATGGTGAGGAACACGGGGAAGCAGGACGGAGAGCCGAGGACGTCTGCAGGCCAGGTGAGGAACTGCGGAGGGGGAGAGCAAGCGAAAGAGAGAAGGACACAAGCGGGGGAGTCCAGGACTCGACAGGTTGACTGCAGCAGCCCGATACTGCGTTTGGGTTACAAAGCCAATTTGCTTTACTCCACAGGGCTGGGGAAAAGGCGTGGTGTTCGTCAACGGGCTGAACTTGGGCCGTTACTGGTCCATTGGGCCCCAGCAGGCTCTCTATCTCCCAGGTCCCCTTCTCAACAGTGGAATCAACCAGGTAGGGTTATAATGAGGACAGTGTGTATGTCAGGTCGTTCTCCATCCTCCTGCACCGACCTCATCTGTTTGTGTCACGTAGATCATCGTGTTTGAGGAGCAAGAGGCCGACTACAAGATCCAGTTCGAGGAGACGCCTGATCTTGGAATGGCCACAGAAATCCAGTGATTGCCATGCCACAGCTGCTAATGAAATCTGGAACAATGTTATTTATTTTTGTTTGAATTTATGTATTTTTTTTTTAACCAGTTGGTTACTATCACTGTAATATCTATGTTGTATATTGTTATATATTTTCATTTGATACAAATATTTTTGCTGACTTTATACCTTGATGCAGTCATGTTTTACCATGTACCACCTGTGTGGTAGACACAGGGTGCACAGCACGTAAATAAGTGTATCAGCTGTCGGTGGGGTCAACGTGTCATATGGAGAAGGATAATATAGCTATGTACATATCCCTTGTTACAGCTCTTTACATACAGACCGAAAAATTCCAAATAAATAATTTCTACGGCAAGTGAGAGAGCAACACTCTAAATGGGACTATACTTCATATGATGTAACATTTATTGGGATGAACACAAACCGTTAAAAAACATTTAGGGAAACATGTTTCTGGGATGAAATAAACCGAAATGTCAAAAGTGATGCATACAGAGATTTCAGAAGCATCACAAACAGTGACAATATTGGAACAGCAAATCCTGTTCATAAAGGAAAGGTTTGAGATCAAAAACATAATTATTGGAGTACAGACAAATTCCCTTAAAAGACATTCAATATTTTCGTTTTTTTAAACCAAAGAATCTGAGGAATTCAAAAGCATTTGTAAATAGTGCGATTGGAAATGAAAGGATATGAAATAACTGCTCCCAGGCTGCTATCCATCAAATCATCCATCCTTCAGCAAGAATAACAGAACTAATCAAAGTTCCATATCCGACCTTTATATCCTCTATATCCAACTTTAAAGACATATTGTGCAGGATTTTCTTCCATTTTCAAGACATGTAGTGAGAGTGACACACATTGATCATTGCTATAAAACACTAAAAACCATCAGCACCTGCAGCAGCTTCCCAGATGACAGTCTCACAGCGTATTTAAGTATTTTGAGAACAGGTGTATCCATTTTTTCCCCCCTTTAGGGTCGGCAACAATATATTTCCATATCTGCTATCCACAAAACATTCAGATTTATACAATCTGCAGGAATAATCTCTGAAAGCCGGAGTGAATTGTTGTTGTCCACACACTAAACATCCATCCTGATGTTCATTTTCCAGTGGTTTCAGCCTCTTATTTATTTTTTTTTTTTTAGCTCTTTCACTCTCAATGCCGAATTTCCCCCCATTGATCACAATAAGATTCTAAATATGTCTTGCGGATTTTAAATGGTGTTAAACAAAATCTTTTTTTTCAAATGTATATTTTAAGTCTTATTTTTATTTTTGTGTTCCAATTCAAAATTCACATTTGTTTCTTTTGGCAGTTGCAGAGATATGATGATTGAAAGTTTTCCATAGCATAGGAGTCAAGGAACTGAAATTGAAAAAATAATGCATATGATATCTGACACATGGAGAAAGGAGAACTGACAGCAGAGAAAATTAGCGATAAAACATTGTGGATCGAGCATCACTCGTGGTGTTTGTGAAACATGTTGAAATGAAAAAGTAATCCATGAATTTTGGATTGAAATGTATACTCACCAGATTAATGGTCAACAAAATGCAAAATATCACTCGACCCCAAAGAACTCTGTAGTTGCGAGAGAACCGCGAGAGACCGATTCACTTCAGCACCATCAACCAGATTGAAATCCTCTGAATCATGTTTAAAAAAATGAGCCATATTTACCAAACTCAAGTTTTAATTTAGTAGAAACCCTGAAGCAACAATATATCTTCCCTCCTTATCAGTAATCAGTACATCTAGTTATCAAGTTGCTTTATAAAAGCAGCTCTGCCCACTTGACTAACCCATCTCTGTCTTAAGTGTAAAGGGTTTTTAAATAGGAGATTATTTTATAATTTATGTTTTGCTTCATTCGAAAATCCCGTTTTTTTTGCAATTTTGGAGGAAGGACGCCTCGTATTATCACACAGCGTGAACCCATACAGATGTGCAGGAGCTGACTTTTTTCTTCTTTGTCTGGGATTTCTCGCTTCCTTCCCGTCCCTCTCTATTCGTGCAGTGTCAAACTAAATCTCTAGTGGGATGAGACAATCATGAGAAAATGACATCACGAAACTAGTGCCAAAAACCATTCCCATGCAGTGTCTTAAAAAGCGAAACACAACAAAGAACCACTTCTTTTAGTTCCCTTCTGTTCTTCCAGCCTCTTAGTGGATGTGGATGTTATTAGTCTGGATGGACAGTTAATGCCTTGCTCAAGCGAGGTGGAATACTTTGGAAGTAAACATAGACAGCAGGGGAAACAGCAGGGAGAAAACGCTGCTCGGTGCCATTAAGAGAGAGAATATTCACGCCAAATTGGTGTTGGGGAGGGGGGCGTCAGTGTGGATACTGATGTAGGGTGCAGGGAGAACTCAGTAGCGTTACAGTATAATCATGGATAAACAAGTGCACGTAACAAGCAAACAAACACAAGAGGACGTTACAGTAGTGGCTTTGTGCTAAAATTGTAAAATTGTGTGTGTGAGTATGTATGCTTGTGTGTGAACGTCCGTGTCCAGGGAGCTCCAGAGCTCCTAACGGGCTCCGGTGCTGAGGTTGGGGTGTTATCCAGATAGTTCAGTGTTGTACAGTTTCATGTGGGGACGGGTTCGCTTCGACAACCCCTGCCACCACTAGTGCATTTTGTCTGTCAGTCAGTGCTCAGTCGTTTGGGACAAGGGCCCCATTATTCCCCTAGGGCCCGAGAACTGGTCAGCTCAGAACAAAAAGGCCCTATCCATCGCTGATTGGTGCTAAGAGGGCTCTTTATCGCCGCGTCGTCCCATCTCCTCCAGTCGTCCAAGCTGCTCCAACGCCCTTTGTCTCGGCTCGGATCGGGAGAGACCTCGTCCGGTATGAGCTCCTCCTCCTCTGCAGGATACGCTACGCCGCAGATAGTCGCTTGTGGCTCTATGCTGCTCGGTGTAGACGCTTTGGCCTAGATTTTAAATCTGTGGTGGATTCTGCTGGCGTGTCGTAGACACAGTGTCAGAGCGGAGCCTCGGTGCTGGAAGAATCGTAGTGGAAACAATCAAAAAACTCGGAGAGAGTTATTTTTATATGTACAGACATGCCTTGTGTAGCTTTATACTGTATTATATTATACTGTACTGTACTGTACTATACTGCACTATCCTATACTATGCTGTACTGTTCTGTTCTATACTATACTATGCTGTACTGTATAGTATAGTATAATGTACTATACAACGTATACTATACTGTAATGCACTATGCTGTGCTATACTACTGTATATATACTGTACTATACCAGATATACAGTGATGTTCTATATTGTACTACACTGTACTATACTATACTATATACTACTATATACTATGCATCATCACTAATCACACACATCCCGCGCACATACTTTTTACCCCTCTGCCCTCTGGAAGAAGGTATAGAAGCACCAGAACCCAGACGAGGTTCTTCATCATTCTTCTTCTTCAGCTTCTACCCCTCGGCCATCAGAGTACTGAACAACCAGTAATAATCTCTGTTATTTATTGAGATTCTTCTCATTATCTGCAGTGCTAGATTTTTTATCTCTATACGGTTGTTGTTTATTATGTCTGGAGGTCGTATGCAAATTAGAATTTCATTGTAATGTGTAAAAATGACAATAAACTTTAACTAACTAACTATGTTGCTATATTCTGGAAGGGCTTCAGGGGAAGTTCCCGCTTGAGTATTGATTCTCAAGTGAA
>OMKR01064580.1:0-10792 GCA_900302355.1 Cyttopsis rosea
AATGAATATGTGCCGGTACTCCCCTTATTCACATGTTGGGGGGGGGGTTTAGGTTGCCATGCGTGACGCGGCACGGGACGCACAGGGCTTTTTTGTTTTGTTCAATTAGAAAACGGAGGAAAATAAATCAAAAATAAAAGCACACAGTTCTCGGCAGTGGAGCCAGATCGCTCCCTCTCCATTACGCATTTTGTATAAATATGCCCGAGATGCGCCATGGGGGGGCATTGCATCCTAAAGCCCCCTCTTTGAAAATGCCGTGATATTCAATATGCTGGATCACACGGTAATTACACTGTAATAACACCGTAATTACACTGTAATAACACATAATTAAACTGTACACTGTAATACAAACTAACAGACGGGTGGTTAAATCTGAGCCAAGAAACTACATTTCCTCACTAATTGTATTATAGTGAGGAATATTGATTCTGCGATTTTCGAAAATGGATAGTATTGCAAAACAAAGAATTGCCTTTTTCTTATGTATGTTCTTATGCCCGAAGAGAGTGATTCTACCAAGATAAAAGTCTTTGTTAATAAAAGGTAATATATTCCAATTGTATTTGAACATAAGATCCTTAAATAGCCAACCCTAGAATCATTTATTTAGATTTTTTTTATTAACAGAGATAGTAACACAGGCACAGACAGTTGAAGAACGAGGGTGAGAGAAGACATGAAAAGGAGAGAGAAAGATAAGGTCAATTAGGACTTTGCTGCGATTTGCCCTAAAGGTCGAGGGCGTCTCGAAAGCCATGTGAGCGTTGTTCAGCAACTGGGAAACATGGCGTCCTGAACATTGTCTGACTCTACTCTGACCTCTCCACAGCTCCTCGTCTGTGAGGAAACTAATGAGAGCCAAGGTGTGGATAAAACCTAATGGGGCTCACTAGGGGTTTTTTTCGGGGGGTTTTTCTCTGGGCAAACCGCTATAAATGAACATTGAATCCATGGCTATAATAATTGAAAAAAAAAAATGACAAGCTACAGTATCTATGTGAAGGCCACTGCCACATGCCTCAAATTACACCGATTATCACGACCTCTGGATTGTTCGCGATTGTCTTCACCGTCACGTAATTTAGGAAGTCGCAGCCGGTGGTGTTACTACCAGGAACCAGGGAGAACCAGGTTGATGGTGGCGGCTCAGAAGCCCGTTGATGATACTGAGGTACAGAACGTGAACGTTAAGGAGCCGCTGCCGCATTGAGAAGCACATTCAAGGAGGAACTTTCTCATGGGTTAAATACCAAAAAATCATTCCACCCTCTGGATAAATAACCTAAATATAAATCTACTGTGAGTTTCTGAGCTTAACTTTGCTCATAGCTCCACCTGCTTGCCATTTATTGATACTGTCACTGTTCAAAATCCTAATTAACTCTGGCCTCTAGGACAGAATCCTCAGCCCGATTGCATGTGTGATGGTTGACTATTTATTACTATAAATCTTACACGTGTATATGTGGGATAATATACATGTCTCATTCAGAAATCTGTGTTCAAAATATAATTAATAAACTTAATATAGGCTGGGGTGCTCTAGGGAGAACCAGAGCAAACGTAGCTAAACCAAGTACACTATTTAAATGCAAACATAAATCATTTTCATGAGCAATTTTAGAGAACATGTCATAATCTACAAGCAAGAAGGGAATCATTTTAGCTAATACCAAACAGTGAAAAAACAAGTGAAAATGTGAAACCGTTTAAAGGTACATAAATCGAATTATCTCTATTAGTATTTTCATTTGCTTTATTCTTAAGAATTAAGAATATGCATAATTCATACGATTTGGATGGAAAACCTTGCTATTAACCAAGTTGAAAGTTTACCAAAAAAGTGCTCTTAGGTGCTTTCGGCCTCAACATATTGTTTCAGGTGCTAGAAATGAACTTCTATGTCTATTTAGGACAAATCGTTTCTTTGCACTGAACAAGAAAGTTCACTTTAAAACACTCTTGATGACAATCTCAGAAACTGAGCTGGTTGAGCGTGAGGATGGAAACCATGATCCATCACGTTGGTTAAACATGAGCAAAACATTTGAATTAGTTATTGTATTTTTGGATATTAACCTTGATGGATGATGGCAATTAACACAATTAACTCCCTGTAGAGTTCTCTAGTGGAGCCCATAAAAAAACAAAAGCTCACAGAAATATTTGTGTAGCATTTTGGAATAAATGTACTATGTAACTGTCCGTTCATTCATTCATTTTATTAAAATATATACTTCCATCAGTTTCTTTCATACCACATGCATTTTGTAATTTCCTGGGGAAAACATAATAGGTCTGTGTTTGTTGCAACCTGACCATATGAATATGAGCTCATACTGTATAATGTTTCAAGAGACTTGTCATATAAGGTCTTTTAATAGTGAAGAACACAACCAATAGATATTTGCATGAGAGACCAAGCTCAGGCCTATGGTCCTTGTAAACTCTGAAGGACAGGACAGTGCCATCCAATAACAAACTCATCTGAAGGAGAAGGATTGGAAGAGAAGGGAAGGGAACTAGCTAAGAGTACACTTGAGGTAGAAATATATTGGTTGTATAGTTTGATACAAGGCACAGCAGCCTACAGTGTAAAGTAATATTTTCCTGACTGAACTGCAGCATCAGTGCCTATAATAAAATAGTACTGTAATGTTCTACCACTAGAGGGCATGCTAGTCTATCACACACTCAAAAACAAATCACAACAAGCAAAGAATCCCAGAGGAAAGTTAGCTGAATGCAGCAGAATGCAAAGCGGGCCCTCCTGCAGAACTCCACAGCTTGTTTTTAGTGTTACCCTGTTCTTGTCTAATATTCTTTTGTGCAAAAAGCACAGCCTTCACAACGTCTCCAGTTTTTGCAAACAGAGTCCGCCATCTACTTTCACAGAAAAGCATTGGTTTGCAGAGAGATACATAGATGGACCAAGTTTGCCAATAGAGAAAATAAGCTGCAATTACAACAAACTAGTTGAGAGCTTTTGTATTTACTGAAGCCAAAAATGATCTTGTGATACCATACAGTATATGCTACTTGACACAAATTCGATACAAACAATTTGTGAAATCTGTGAAATCTGTGAAATCAAGAGAGTGGATACTAACCGTAAATTGGAGAATAAATTGGCATGTCATTCAAATTCAAAAAGCCGTCTGCCCACTCAGCCCTGCAGCATTGTATTGGTGTAGAGAATGGACAAACACAAACTCCATATTTTCTCACACAGGGTGAATTTTATGAATGCATGGCATGAGGTAAGGCAGACTGATGATAAAAAAGTGGATGATTGGTTTAATTATATGTATGAATTATGTTCTAAAAAGAAGTATACGCAATGTGTAATACGTATAGCAAGCAAGTCTCGTCTAGATCCCTTACTCTTTCTCAACACACACACACACAGACGCAAATTTAGGGCAATTACACCAGGCCTACCGTAGCATGCAGAATTAGCTTTTTAATTTAAGACCGTGAAACTGAATATGTTAAATCCTAATTTACTTAAATGGGAGGACTGTGGAGTAATCAGCGGAGGTGATTTTGAACTCATTCTGTAGATGTGAATTTAAATTAATAACCCATAAAATTGATTATACCTCTCATTACTCAACTTCCAATATCCACTTTCTTTCCTGTGCACTTCATCTCGCGTTCCTCTCTGCGGTCCCCTATTGTAGTGCCTTTCCTGACCTCCATGGAATCTTTTTTACAACAGAATTTAGGCTGTTTTGAGGGAGAGGTATCGTTGGCACTAGGCTTGCTGTGGTGTTAATTGTGACTGGTACCATATGGTCCTTGGGTCAACGCCAGTGTTTCCCTATTTTCTCTGCTCAGTCAATACCATTATTATGAAAGGGAATAAGTAAGTGATAATGTGTAGCCAGCCGGTCATTATAGCAAAATAACCCCCGACACGGTGATCAGGCGCTTAAAGTCTTCCACTGTAGTTTCTATGTAGCATCACAAGATAGCAGGTGGGACATAAAACCAGGCAAAGAAGTGGTTGCCCGTGACAGCGGTCATTATTCAGAAATAACTGACCACTGACTGGCACTATTGACCAATCACAATCCAGGATTCCACAGTAATAAAAAATAATGACTTCATAGCAAAATGTATAAATTAATTATAAAATCGAAAGAATATACATAAAAATAATATATATAATATAATGATGTAATGCTCTGACCAATTACCAATGACAAATGTCTTTGTGTCTGAACAAATAAACCCTGCACTGAAAGGCAGCGAGAGGCTGGTGTCGAATTCCAGCGCAGCGGAGTAATTTGACTCACATGAGCAGTAGCATGTGTAGATTAAAACTGGGAAGAGCAGTGTAAAGGGTTGTTGTGCTTTTACACCGACACCCGTGTAAAAATGGTCCCACTGTGACAAGCTGACTCCCACCTAATGTTTTTAATATTGATAGTCAAGTCAAACTTTATTTGTATAGACCATTTCACTGACATGGAAAGAAAACCCAATGTCCTTGGGTAATGTATAAAATGACAATATAAGACAAGAATAATAAAAACAATGCAGACTAAGTAATGGTCCATAAAAGGAAGCAAGTGTAAATAGAACACAATAATGACAATAAAATCAATGTCAATAATAAAATAATAAGAGACAACTAATTCCTGGTGATGAGTGCCGGCCCTGTGTGGTTGTTCTTGTATTGTATGTGTATATATGTGCTGGGAGACAATCTAGGAACCAGGAGACACTATCTGAAACAGTCTCAGAGCTGGGAGTCACTCTAGGAGAGAGTCTATGAGCTAGGAGACACACTAGGAGACAGTCTAGGAGCTTGTAGTCCTACTCTTAGAGTCAGTCTAGGAGACCGTGTATGAGCGAGGAGACACTCTAGGAGACAGTCTCTGTGTTTGGTGAGTTTTCAGTCTGCTTTTGAAGCAGGTTAGAGTCGGGGTCATACAAGGGTAATGGAGGTCATGTTGAATAAAACACAAGGCCGTTCAATGTCCCAAGTGCGTTAAGAGATGCAGGTGGGCTTCCAGATGTGACCCAGTCACCACGGAACACTGGAGAAGCAAAAAGGAGGAAAGGTACAAGGCCTAACAAGAGAAAGTGGTATTGATGCAGTGTTGAGAAGATAAATTGACAATAGTAGGTGTTTGCAGGGTGATACCTGACACACAATGATGCTCATTGGTTGGTTTTGATCAAGAACCAACTGAAGAAATTGAGCTTCAGTGCCTAATATAACAGCCTAATTATATGATCATATGTTTAGAATGAGAAAAGGTGCAATTGAAGCCAAAGAGTTTATTTTGTAGAAAGATATCCAAGTTGCAACTTGGATACTTGGTTGGATCAGCCAGACTCCAGGCCAAAATGTAGAAGTTAGTAACCTTTAGGAACTGTTTGCAAATGCAAATTCTACACATTGGATGGATAGTGTGGTTTCCAGTGGCCTCATTGTCTATTCAAATGAAGGACTCACCAGCTGGTCCACACCAGCAAACACATACATTTTCATTCAGAAACATTCACATTTTTGGAGAGATAAAGTAAACTGGTTGATCTGTTGCACACTATGAGCAACTTAAGCCCTTTAATACCTCTTTTCATGAGAGGTAGAGGTGAGATAACACAATTTGTTTCCATTCAATGCAAATTTAGATTCTTAGGTCAGATTTAGAATTCTTCCGCAATTCACCGCAATACATTACACGTTTCCCAGCCTTCATTAATGAAATGTGTCGACACAGTGAGGCAGCTCTGCATTGCTCTCCATCAATTCATTTTTAGCACCACTAATTCTTTCAACAGCTTTGTCTTTTATCTGATTATACAGCAGTAGCAAAGTTTTAGTGCTTAAATGAGTCCACTTGGCAACTCGCAGCGTAGTCTGAGAACACAGACTAAGTGGTTGAACCCTGGCGTCCTCAATCAAAGAAAATGGTTCGTATGGTCCGTAGCAATAACATTTCCAATTGCATTCAAGATAGCGTTTGCACAACGATACGGGAGGGACTTTGCTCTGAAATGCCACCGGAAGCATCGGTGGAGATAATCTCAGCTCACCACTCAATGTCTTTGTGATGATGTCAGTGTAGTCGTGATATTGACTACACCAGCATTTCCTGTGACAAACTTGGCTGGAATAGCAAGATATTGCCAAACCTGTGACTTTAACAAAGAAAGGAAGTTCTCCAGCTTGTTTTTTTCCCATTCTGCACAATTGCCAGTTCCCTTCTCATGCCGATTTATCACAACATGTTTGGAACAGTAGATTTGATTTTGGCCTTCGCAACATCATGGGACATCAACAGTGGTTTGGCATACAACACAACCTTCAATGTTGACCCTAGACAGTCCACGACAAGTTTCATATGTTCCTCGGATGAAAGTGTCGTACGGAAGCATAAATATCCCTAAACTGGGCATTAAGGCAAGAGGCCTACGCATGGGAAGCTACTGGGTGAAATATAAATCTAAGTATCCACACATCTTCTGCCTGTGAGCGAGGCTTTCCCAGTGGGAGAAATAAGACCATCTGCCCCTCGGTGGGTGGTTGTACCAGGAAGTAGGATGGTGTTCAGCTGAGGCAGCAAAAGAGAGCAGCAGAGTAAAACTGTCCTGCTACGACGCTTCCATCCAAGGCAAAACCACAGCTATGCAGCAGTTATACCCTCAAATCTGCTGCACTCCGAGCCATCATGGAGATATATACATTACTTATGGCTATCCACTTTATTAACCATATACTGGTTATACAGGTATTTCTGAATGGCACTCTGGTGGCTTTCTGACCATGGGTGATACAATGACAATGGGATTGCTGTGACTATTGAATTAAAATTTTCCAAATACAAATGCATGTTTCATTGTAGTAAATATGAATTGACCCAATATTACACAGTAAGAATGTCCTTTATGTTATTAATTTCTCTTCAAAGTGATCAATGGAAACTTCTTCATAGCACACTATACATATTTCCTTTACATTATAACAGAGGGCTGAGATAGGGCAGATACATAAAAGGTCATGTCAAAACTACAAGCTTTGCATTTCGGCAAATAAAGGAGACTAATTTTACTATTGTTGGAATTCCACTTTAACTTTGTTTATTCATCCATTGGTCTCTTGGACCATAATCAAACAAGGATAAATCACGAGACTATAAATGTATTTCTGTTATCTGTCCATAAAAGGGAAACAGATTTTACATTAAACAAACGAAAAGCTATTCAGAGCGTCTCCAGAATACGTCTTCCTTTAGAGTCAGTCAGTCAGCTAAAAATAATATCAATAATGTCTAAGTATTAAAGCATTGAGTACCAAATGTTTCTCATGAATTGTTAATCGAGAATATTGTTAATGGCTAATACAGCGATAAGTTGGAATTATTTTATAGGGAATTCAAGGAAACAATTTTACAAGAAATGAATGAGCTTTTTATGACGCCTTAAGTAAAACTGTGGAATGTTTTATTTTGTGACGTCTGTGGAAGTGCTTTTCTAAATTTACCAGAATATTCACATTCAGTCTAGATCGTAAGAGCTGCTTTGCCGTGTGGATACACAGGCTTAAAGTTTCAGGTCTACACCCTAATCCAAAGTGTCAAGCTCCATGTGTTTCATCTCAAAACGGAAACTTTGACAATGGCAGCAGTGAAAGTTGTAATGTAGAAATAGTTAAAAACAAAACAAACAAAAAAGACAAGAAAGAAAGCTAATTATCCATGGGGAAGGAAGCAGATAAGATTGATTCAGCTCCATTGGGAAAGGCGACCTTGGCTCGATTCACTTCATCTCTAAGGATTGGTAAGACCGGTAGGTAAAAAAAAAACAACTCCAAAAACACAGAAAAACAAAAGTAGCTCCATATCGAGGGATTAAATATCCTCAAAAGCAAATGATGTCGTTCTTTTAATGCAACAGTGACTACCGACACCAATTTTCCAATTTAAAACTTTAAGTATTAACCTACAGATACGATCCATTACTTTTACTGAACAATTTCGACTTTGAACATTAGTTCGGTGTCATTAACGCCAAGGACGCTTTACAGGACAGTAGATAAATGGAACTAAATTACTAAAATTCAGTCTCCAAAATGACCACATAAAGTAATTGAATCAACACCTCTGTGGCACAGTCTCAACAATAACTACATGTTGTGAGCTTTGCAAAGATGGAGCTTATGGTGTTTGTTGATAACTCCAACTTCAAAGGGTTAATAAATGATTTGGTTTGATCAGGCTCTCGGTATCTTATCTGTTTCTGATGGGGAAATTCTCTGATATGATAACCTATTTCACCCCGGGTATCAGAGCGGTATCTCAGACCTTATCCCTAAATACGAGCGAAGATGAGGTTTCATGAAGTATTCTCATGTGGAGATTAGCGCTGTTGGCTTGATAAAAATATTGCTACTTACACAGTATGCAAATAAGTAGCCCGAGGTGCTGCAAAATGAAAAGCCCTCAGCAAATTAGGCGGTTCATTCAAAGTGATACGGTGAACGTTACTTCAAAGGAAAGTCACAGGTATTCACCATCAAGGCGTTATGGCTCGGAGATAACCTTGTTTTGCTTTCACATTTTGACACGCCGATTCGGTAGATATACCTCCCAATCTGCCCTGAGGAAGATAACTTACCTATAGCTACTATCACTGTCTTAGCAAAGAGAATTACAGCGATTCGACATGCATGGTTCCATAACCCAAGAAGCTCATAAGATATCAGCAGAAACATGATCCGGATCCCGGATTTATTCTAAAATTATAATAATAAATTAAATTTACAATCGACTATTTTTACTAAAGATTTATAAAAATGGATATTTCAAATGCTTAAAAGACAGCACATGTATCCTTTCCTCCTCTCGTACCAACAGATTTGATTTAACTGCAATCCAAAGCTTTGCTTCTTCCCCTCCCAAAAATAAAAATGAGAAAATATCAAAAGCATAAAAATAGATAGGAGAAAGAATACTCCGTTATTTTTGGTAAATTATTTTAAATGAGAAATAAGAGAGCACTTTAGAAAGCATACGAAAGCAACACATCTCTCAAAATGAAATCATCAAATAACGTATTGATTGTGTAATGACGGTGCATTAGGAGACGAGTGATGGGCATCACGCTTTTGATAAATGAAACTCAAATCATATAAAACAAACAAAATGCAGATCATCTGTTGATGGAAACATCTGCAAATCATTATGCAAAGTTGCGGCAAATCTTATTCTTTGAGTTCTATTCATTAGGGAGTATTGTTAGCTGCAGTGGCTAAGCCCTTATTATCATGCATTTAGGAAATGAGGCAAATAGAAAAGGCATAAGAGTCCAATCAATAGCTCTTTTCATTTTTGCCTTAATGGCCCCTTTTCCCCTCATGGAGGACAAAGGAAAACACAGGGGAGGATGGTGTTACAGCCATAAAATGTAATTTCTCTGCAGGAAAAATAATAATCCCCCCCCACCCCCACCCTGCATATTCTAGTGGCATTTTGGAAAATTGAGTATGGATTTAACATCAAAAGGTTTCATGAATTTTTCAAATGAGATATTAAAGTCAATACTTCATGTAGAGGATATTTCAATCCGGGCTTACGTGATAGGAACGATGCACTCAGATGCTCGCAGGCTGCAGGTAGTGCTGCAGTTTTACCAGAAAACAACCCGGCTTGCTGGGGAAAAATCAACCGACTGATTTAGATGTAAAATACAGCATGAATTATGGTCAAAAATGCCTAAACCATTACGGTACCGCACTCCCCATGACCAGAAAACCAGTTTTTTATATTCCAATATAATATAAGATAATATAAGATAATATTATATAATATTATATAACACAGAATTTAAAAACAACCATGAAAATTAGCACCGAAATAAAATACACACATGGATGATGTACCACAACCAATTTGCACTTAATTATCTGTGCTATATAGATATTTAACCATCTCACACCAATCACAGGTTTAAAGGAAAAGTAGTATTGTTTTGGCCTACATATGGGTTAGGGTTAGGGTTAGCCAACTTCAAATACCAAACACATAATAATTTGGGATAATCGAATGTGTAATCTGACCATTTAACCCTCATTTCAAGCTAATGCTAACACAGGCTACAACGTCCAATTTCAATATGTACGGCAGGGCAACGTTCTTGGTGCAGAGGGCATAGTGTGCTATGTTATTATGGACTATTTTTCTTAGCGGAAGCTTTGCAGTCACGACGCTTAGGCATACGAGTTGTAAAATAATTTCAAATCAATATTCCGTAAGCAGCCTTGTAATTAACGGGATAATGTGCAGCCAGCGAAATTATCGCATTATCACAAAATAACCCCCTTCAGAGTGATACACCCGATCACCCTGTCGGGGGTTATTTTGCGATAATGACCGGTAATTATCCCTTACAGTACGTACAGCACTAAGATCACAGTATGTACAGTCATGATTGGTGTAATTGAATTCAAATTTGAGTATCCAATGCAGAATTACGGCCAAATGTAAACACAAACAATAGCTTTTGTGACGGTAGCGGTCACATCACCCACGATAATGACGGCCCCGTGGATCAGTGATCGGCTCATTGCGGATCGACCGCCTTTTGGTCTGAAGAGGAATAAATTAATTTTGTGGAGCTCAGCACGAGTGCTCCGTTCTAATACGTTAACAGCTGGATTTCCAATATGGCTCTGAGATGCTAATTAAGAAAGAGGAGCTGATAGCAGCAAGAAAGCGATGGGGAAGTAAGTTGTGCCTCACGTAGTAGACCGGCGGGGGTATTCTTGGGG
>OMKR01064628.1:0-10405 GCA_900302355.1 Cyttopsis rosea
GCTGCTGCTGCTGCGACTGGTTGAGGAACAACAGCTCCGTCGGTGTGAGGGTTGAATTCGAATTGGAGACGTTTTGGCTGGAGGAGCCGTTGGTGATGGTGATGGTGGTGGTGGCGGTGGTGATGGTGACCTCCGCCTCGGACCCTCCCGGCTTCCCAGCGGAGGAGGAGGAGGAGGAGGACGCACTGGTGGGCTTCCAGATCAGGCTGTAGTAGACGGCCAGGATGATGGCTGCTAGGGACACGGACAGCACGTAGGCGAACACGGTGGCCAGTCTCACCCACTTCTTGTTGGTCTTCGCGGCCATCTTCGCCTTCTTGTCCCCCGTGTAGGTGGCGGGTTTGCCCCTCTCCATGTTGGGCATGAAGTCCCTCTCCCGCATGTTGCCCCTGCTCTTCCCCCGGTGCTCCACCACCCCGTCCGTCTTGAAGGCTGTTTAATCCACGGTCCAAAAAGAACACGGAACCCCCAAGGCCGAGGACTAAAAGGAGGCGGGAAGGAGCACTTTGACTGCGGCGTTCTGTGGTTAACTTGACGGCTCGGGCTTCATGGTAATCCTGCATTGCGTTTCATCGTGCGTCCGCTGGGATGTTGCGCGCCTCCTCATCACACAGTTTCCAGGGCAAAAATGTTGATCCTCACTCCGGGCTGAGTTGCGGGCCCCGGTGCACGGTTTGATGTCATTTATTAAAAAAATAAATGTTTTTAAAGAAGAAGAAGGGGGATTTAAGTGAGATCGTACGGTGCACAACTGTCCGTCTTATCCAACAAATGAAGTGGCTGCTCCGTCTAAAAATACAGAGAGGGGGCGGGAGGAGGCTCTTAAAGGCCCAGCGCCACCCCCCCCAAAAAAAATAAAATAAAAAAAAACACACCTTCACACCAGCATCATCATGATGCCGCACATGGGGAGGATGTACTTCGATGATGAAGCTTTATTTGTGTCATGGAGATTGTAACCCCCCCTTCCCTCCCCCAACTCATCCTCATTTAGCTGGTTGACATGAATTATCGCTCATATAGAGGTAATTTAAAGTGGTAATCCATAAGATTATTTTGTTATTAGTATTAATATTAATATTAATATTTCGATATTTCATACTTTTTTTTTTTTTTAAGGTGGCACTTTATAAAAAAAACAACCATTCAGAGCGTTATGTGTTATACATATGCTCCTCTATTTTCTGTCTCCATTAGTGGGGTCTGCCACCACCTTGCATTTGTATGTGTAAACCACCCAACGCAGACAATTGCATGGATTACCATTAAGAACTCTGTCCCACGTATTCTGCGTCACACCGGCTCGTGTTTTAGGTCAAATTTGACATACATTTGCTTGAGACTTGAAACGGTCACACTTTGCTCCTTTGTCCATCTTGTCCCCACAGACAGAAAGGGCTTCTTCAGCACTGTTTATGGGCACTTTTGGTTTTTATTTTGCGCGCTGTGATGTATTTCATGTTGTTCTTGTGGTTATCCACAGCAGAGCCCGCATTCCCCGTCCTTTCCAAGTCGAGCGTTGCCTTCACCTGGAGTTCAGTCGCGGCGTCTCCTTTCAGCACCAAGGACAGCGGCCGTCCGGTGCACAGGCCTGTACTGTAGGTACAGCAGGTAAACAAGGACAAAAGATAATAACACTTTTTATTTTTCAATGGTTAAAGTACAGTCACGGTCAATATCAAATACAATAACATAAGAGTGGCAGGGATTTCATTTACTGAGTCTTGATATATTCTATGCCGATCCTCTTCTCCCCTTTTAGCTTCTTACATTTGCATTAGATATTGCAGGGACACAAGCTGTGTTTGCATGATATCCAAATGACGGGGAGAAGTTTGTTGTATTAGGTGAATAAAATATTGTGCCCATGAAGTCCACATGACATGCCGTTTGGAGCTCCGCTCCGCCTCAGGTACAGCAGTGCACTCACCTCTCGTCTGGGTTTCTGTGATTTATCGTCAACTTCATTTGCAATGCATATCTGCCGGGCTGCATCCCGAGAGCAGCAATCTGAATAGTACCACAATGCACTAAATCCTTCTGGACAGAGAGGCGTGAGCTCCAGTAGTCGCAGCTGTGGACTATGGTCGTAATTAAGACAGAAAACATACATTAGAAATATAATTCTACTGGAAAAGAAAGGACGGCAAGGGGGATGAACAAGAAAAGGTACACGCTAGAGCCTCCAGAGGTCAAAGACTACCTGGTCAAAGGAGAGAGGTTCATAAAGTGGTCCGAGGTAAGCAGGCATTTTGAGTATCCAGGTATTCTCAACAAAAGTCCTAAAAATGATATCATCACCTTGAAGACGACGATGTAAAAAGACAGCACACATTGACTACATTATCATTTGAACAACGGCAGTACACAGCACCTTTAAACTGGCACAAAACAAATGTTGATGCTGAAAAAAATGACCTATGAGACTAGGAATTTTTCTTTTTTCTTTTTTTTGGAAACTAGGATTCAACGAAGACCAGTCCCATCACCATGAAGATGGACCCGAAGG
This sequence comes from Cyttopsis rosea, assembly GCA_900302355.1. Classification (NCBI taxonomy): domain Eukaryota; kingdom Metazoa; phylum Chordata; class Actinopteri; order Zeiformes; family Parazenidae; genus Cyttopsis; species Cyttopsis rosea. Next base: position 2,510 of record OMKR01064628.1, read on the forward strand.
GCTATTACCTGTACTGGACCAACCAAAGCAAGGTGAAGTAAATAAATACCACCACCACAGACAAGCCTTTATTATTATAGAATGCACATATTCTGCTCCCTTGTATCCGTTTTAGATAGATAGATAGATGGATGGATAGATAGATAGATAGATAGATGGATAGATAGATGGATAGGTAGATAGATTGATAGGTAGGTAGATACTTTATTGTAGTAATAATAGCAAACAATAGAATAAAAATGAAAAAGTGTAATCTACAATAAATCTCACAGTTAACTGTACACAATAAAGTTAATGTGTTATAATGGAATGGATATGATGGATAATGGAAAATAAACCTGAATTTATTTAAAATTTTAAGCAATAAAAACCTGAAAATACCATAAAACACAACAAAATATGGCAGGATGATGGAAAATAAACCTAAGCGGTACAACCCTGAGGGAATCTAAGTAGTAAAACAGTATACTGACAATAAACCTAAAAAATATCCAGTGTGTGTTGCTATGTGAATGCATGTTTATGGAGAGCTGAGCCGTCTGTGCAGGTTATTGATGTGCAGCCTGAACTCTCCTTGTGATGGAGACTCAAGCTGGGAGGACCGTCTCTCTCTCTCTCTCTCTCTCTCTCTCTCGCTCTCTCGCTCTCTTGTCTTTATCTTTCCCTCTCCCCCACTTTTCTTCATTCATGCGCAATCCAAAATCCACAGAAGCTCAAAACATATGTGTGTGTGGGCTCATCGCAGCTGCATACTCCTTTTTAGCAATTAGGACAACACAGCCGTAGAAGTTTATGCTTGGTTTGCTGTTTTGTGCCATATCATATTTTTTGTGCCATATTTCCCCCAACTGTTCTGCTCTAACATATGTTCTCCAACCAACAAAGAGAGATTTACTATATTGCTTTTTGACTCTTTCGGAGCCCAGCTTCTGCTCCTAATCCATATTTGGATTTGTGCCTGGACGAACCATCCGGCACTGGAAATCATTTTTATGTTTCTTGTTTCCAGGAGACAACATTCCTGGATATGGCTATGATCAGAGACACCAGGACAGGGAAATATGCAAAACTTCCCAAAGTGAGTATTGTTATTTCATACAATACTGAGACAGATGATCCAAACCATTGTCTTCCTGTTTTTCAAAGGATGTACATGCAGCAACCTGTACCTCACAGCCTGATGGGAGGAGTGTATTTGCTATGCAAAAATGACAATTGTACCAGACTTACTACACAACACATCTTACTACACACCTGTGTACACACACACACACACACACACACACACACAAAATAACCAAATGTCAAACAACTGACTCATTATCCGATTTCTCTGTAAGAACACACATGTCTGTGTGTGTGTGTGTGTGTGTGTGTGTGTGTGTGTGTGTCTGTGTTTTATTATATTTTTCTTTGAGCAGCCGTAGCAATTAGGACCTGCTTGTATTTGACAGTTTGAGTGCTTCTGCCTCCCCACAGTCAGAGCTGGAATCTGTACCAGACCAAACTAGCGTTGCACTAGATACTAACCAGCAGCATCCAGTGCAATGCTGAATCACTCTGGATGAAGCACTGGTTTATGTATTCTGTTGAATATGGGTGTGTCTGCATGTGTTTGTGTGTGCGCCAGTGGGTCAGTGTATCCTTACAAATTTTTTATTTGCATGATTTGGTCGGCCAAATTTGCCTGCATGCCGCGCGCCCTCGCGCCATTTTACCTTCAGCACTACCTGAGTTTTTCTGAGACAGTGAATATCTGCCCTGACATTCCCAGCACCCCAAGGTCCGTAATGTGTTCAACCTGGATTTCCCGGACAGCAACTATCTGGCAAAGACACTGACTATCGTCTCAGGTCCGGACATGGTGAATCTGACCTACCACAACTTCTTTGCCTCCAAGGACAAGGTGACACAGGTAAAAAGCTTCTATACTGTAGACACATCCCCCTTTATCTGTCATTGACAATCAAGCTCCATTTCCTTTACCTTTCCCTCCTTTCAATCCCCACTTCCCTTTGGTGGTTCAAATACGGCCGTGGGCTGCTGCATTACACAATAAGCCTCTGCTTCCTCTAACAAGGCGTCTCCTGTTGCATTGGACTTTATTGGACTTTATGACTCTAATATCCGGATTTAATCAGCTGTAATGAAATCACAAATGTGCTTTGTCCAAAGTAAACAAGCATAACTCTGTTCCCGGTGTGCCGATTACATCAATGCCCTCTAGTGGCAAAAACAAAGACAGGGTTTCTTGTTGATGGGGCCACTGTAACACTCCAGGAGCCATGATGCTTTGTGTACATTTCACTCTTAGACTTTTAAAACCCTTTATGTTTCATTATTTATTATTCATTATTTTCACCCTTCATTATTCGATTCATTGCATCCTAGAACTGGGCAGAGGACGTGCTTGCCATCACTTATAACTCCGCCAGGATCAATGCCTGCAGACAAGTCTTCCTGGAGAAAATGTGAGGGAACAGATTCAGCTTTTATGGTTGTTCACCGCAACACCATTTCAGTCCGCCCCAAAATAAACACGAGGTTACAAGAATGTGTGTGATTTCAAATGCGACGTTGCACACCAAATACGTTCCGTTCTATTTTGTGTGTGTGGATGTGTTCATTTTAGATACGTGCGCATCTCTCTTCAGACCAACAAGGATGGCAAGATCCCGGTGAAAAAGTAGGTTAAGGACTTTGGATCTTGTTTTATTTTAGATGTGTGACTTTTGCTCTCAGTGTTTGACTTTGTTGCCTCTCTCAGTATTTACAAGATGTTTCCAGCCGATAAGAAGAGGGTTGAGAGCGCCCTGGCTTCGGCACATCTCCCCAAAGGAAAGGTAGGGCCTGACAACTTGAGGACTTTTGTCTGTGTGGGGTTGTTTTTTGTTTGTTTTGACCATAGATAAATGAACTTGATCTGTCATCTCTTCATGTCTTTTTTATGTCAGTACGACACCATGAAGCCCGACGTCTTCACGGAGAACGCCTTCAAGATCTTCTTCATGAGCCTCTGCCCGCGGCCGGAGATCAGCGAGATCTTCACCTCCTAGTGCGTCCCACAATGCATCAAATACAATTAGCATATATTCCTTCATATTCATTTGATATTTTATTCATGTAATCTGGTCTTTGCAACCTTTGCAAACTTCATTATTTTCATTTTTAGCCTGATCAGTCCTGGCGCTAGAGCACATGTAGATCACACACTTAAAAGCACAGGTACTCCACCGTGGCAGTTTTAAAGAGTAATAAATCCCCAAATCACATCATTTTAACTAATAACTACATAAAGAAATCAAATTAATCGTGGTGTTCATTTCAACATTTCGTGTCCAATGTCGTGAGGGCTTTTTCACGTTATTCACATTTGTGTCTGTGCATCTGTGACGCACATATAGTACAAGTGTGTTTAATTAAGGTGATTCCTGGGGTCCACCGTGTCTTCCAGTACCACCAAACCCTACATGACCAAGGACATCTTCACCAAGTTCCTCAACGAGAAGCAGAGGGACTCCCGGCTCAACGCGGAGCTGTTCCCGTGCCTCAGGCCCGAGCAGATCAAGTCTCTGATCGACAAGTACGAACCCTCCACCACCATCTCGAACAAAGGTGCGATGTTTTGAAAGGTGCAATGTTTTGGAGCACGCGGTACCAGAACGGCTTGGCAGGTCATTCATTCGTCACTAATGCATCTTGTATATCCATTCCTGCAGGTCAGCTTTCTCCAGAGGGCCTCCTGTTCTACCTGATGGGGCCGGAGACAGCGGTGGTTATCCAGGACCGGCTGGCGAAGAGCCAGGACATGACCCAACCCATACCCCACTACTTCATCAAGTCCTCCCACAACACCTACCTGACGGGTCGGGGAATTAGGAGACGCAGCAAAAAGAGCAAAAATGCCATTACCTTCTGATATACTGTGCAGCCTTTCCTTTCACAATCCTAGAATTTGCAGCTTTATTGTTACCGCCTTCCTTTTCATTTTGGAAATTATTATCGCTATCATTATCACAGAGAGTTCTCAGACATGATCTACATATGATTACGATGAGTGGACGATTTGGGGTAATCGACATGTCCCGATTGGCGACGCTAAGGAGCTATTACAGTGTTTCCTATCGTTTTAACTTCTGCTCCTGCTCCCCCATCCCACCCCCCTTGCAGCTGGTCAGTTCTCCGGAGTGTCGTCTCCAGAGATGTACCGCCAGTGCCTGCTGTCTGGCTGCCGCTGTCTGGAGCTGGACTGCTGGAAGGGCAAACCCCAAGACGAGGAGCCCATCATCACCCACGGCTTCACCATGACGACCGAGATCCTTTTCAAGGTGGCATCGCGACGCCGACATGGATTTTTACCTCGCCTCCTTGCGTAATAGCACTGTACCGAGTGAACCAAAACATTATAACGATACGAATTTATAACGAACGATAATGTTGTAGTTTACTATCGGAGTTTATATACACACTGATCATCACACGATTACATTGATGTTTACCTGTGCCGACGAGGAACAGTGCAAAATGTCAACAAAAGGATCAATTGTGCATAGACAATCTTCTCACATCCAAACAATATCCTGAATGTTTTGCTGTGTGATAATCTGGGACGCGTCAGAGCCAATGAAACGCTGCCGAGTCAATGAGGAACCGCTGTGTGTTTGGCTTCATCATGACAGTTTCCTGTATGTGTGTGTGTGTATGTGTGTGTGTGTGTGTGTGTGTGCATGTGCATGGATCCGTGTGTGTGTGTGTGTGTGTGCACTTGGCTGCTGGTGTCCATGGCGACGGGCTGGTTGTTATGATGTGTAAAGTGACAGAGTCGTCGTTAGCATGATCCCATGAATTCAGAGTCATCAATGTGTATTTTCAGTTACAAAGGTTACAGGGATGTAAGCACTGCTTTCATACGCACACACAATACACACAAGCACGCATGCACGCACACACACACTCGCCGTGCACCTTCCTGATCCTCTCCTACTCACACTTCCATATAAGGGCGTACAGAGCGCCTCACTGTCTAGCACAGAGACAAAACACCTCTGTCCAGTTTATCATCAGCCTCTAAATGTGTAGGATTTAATGCCGAGGCCAGGTCCTCACCCCGAAGGGGACAGCTGTGCTCTTCCTCAAGCTGCCCCTCTCTCTCTCTCTCTCTCTCTGGATGTTTGAAAATTCTAATCATAATTGGCATAATCTGTCCGTCCGCGTGCCTGTGTGTTCTCTCCCCTTCCCTCGCTTGTCTCGCATATTTGCGCTTTACATAATCTCCTCTCCTCTCAGTCACATGCCACCTCGAAAAAAGCGCTTCTTTGTTCCGACTATCTGAATGAATAAAGGTGAAATGAAATTACACTAACGCACGAAAATGCCGCGCTGTGTGTCTTTCTGTGCGACAGGACGTGATCGAGGCCATCGCGGAGAGCGCCTTCAAGACCTCGCAGTATCCCGTCGTCCTCTCCTTCGAGAACCACGTCGATTCGTACGACAGAGGCGTTCCTCCTTTGCCTTTGTCTCATGTGGTTTTGGGCATGGAGTGACTTGCTCGGTGTCGTGGAAAATCAAAATAACCCTGATGGTTAGATTCTCACATTGACAGGTGATGTTTGTGCTTGGTCCCAGGGTGAAGCAGCAGGAGAAGATGGCCAACTATTGCAAAACCATATTTGGTGATGCCCTCCTGACGGAGCCACTGGAGAAGTATCCTGTGAGTCGAAAAAAAAACCACACAAAAAAAGAAAACAGGAAGTCAGCAGGGGTGTTATGTAAGGCTTTTATACAAGTAAAATAATCAGGATCATTGTCATCCCGATCTACGACTGAGAACTCGTATCGTGCTGTCTTCCTCAGCTGAGCTCCTCGCTCCCTTTCACAGTTTCAGTTTCATCAGCATACTTTATGCTCGTTCAAGAGACTCACTGAAGTTCCCCTTCTTTGAGTGCCCATGCGTACTGTGTGTGTGCGTGTGGGCGCGCGTGTGTGTGTGCTTGTCTGTGCACACACTGCACATGTCTACAGTCCTTTAAAGGTCCTGTATCTTTCCTATTCCAATCATTTGGTTTGTTTCATAAGGTGTTTTTTCGCCAGTAAATTCTTTTAGCTATTATCACATTATTTTAGCACTTATCACATTATTTTAGCACTTATCACATTAGCACCCTCAGAACCCTTCAGACACACAGCACAACTGGCAGGGCATTAGGAAAAATCTCAATCAAGTGATATGGGACCTTTAGCAATCCTCAACCTTTTCCACCACTGGTTGTTCCCCCCCCTCTCCCCTGTTTGTCTGGAACACCTAGCTGAAACCAGGGCAGCAGATCCCCAGCCCATCTGAGCTCATGGGCAAGATCCTGATCAAGAACAAGAAGGGCAGCCACGGCAAGCCGAGCCTGGCCAAGAAGACCCCGGTGCAGAGTGGCGAACAGAACGCTGCTTCGGCCGTCCCCACCCAGGACGCCAACGCCACGGCCCGGGACCCCGTCTCAGCACCAGCCACTACCCAGGAGGCCCAAGGCGGTAAGATGAAGAAATCCAGTCGTGGTCCGAGCATGTGGTACAGGCCGGTACAGTCGTAAAATGTAATATTGAATTAGCGTTGTGACCATGTACGGTATTTACCACGAGCTGTTTTTTGTGCGTCCAAACAGAGGGGGACGCAGCTGTGGAGGAGAATGAGGAACAGGAAGATGCAGAGGAGCAGGATGAGGAGAAGATGAAGACCTCAGATGAGGTAATATGACACTAAAACGACAAGATGAGCAATAGTCGTGATAATAACACCAACAATTGACAATCAATAAGAGGTTAGGGGGTCACAGACCTTGTAATTTCTTCAAAGTTATCAGGTGACACAGGTAACCAGTGATGTAATACCAAAATAGGAGGAGGGGAATATTGATATCATTGGTTTGCATTGTAAATATATTTCAATCCTCAGCTGATGTCCTGTCAACCCCCCAACAGGGCACAGCTGGACAGGAAGTCACATCTTACGAAGCCATGTCCGCCCTGGTAAACTACATCCAGCCCAACAAATTCATCTCCTTTGACAACGCCACCCGTATGTCTCCATCCATCATCTACCTATCTATCTATGAAAAGAGGTGTGGTTTTTGTGCATTAACGCATTCTCCCCTTCTTCCATAACAGGGAAGAACAGGAGCTTCGTCGTCTCATCTTTCGTTGAGACCAAAGGAGAAGCGATGATCTCCAAGACTGCCGTGGAGTTTGTGGAGTATCCTTAGAAATCCGATAGTATTACAGGCTACAGTCATTATGACAAGGACCATAGGCTTGTCGTTTACTTCTTTCTAGTTTGGTATTTATACAAACATACTGTGTATATGCACAAACCCATGCTTCCTGAACCAGGCCCTTGCAGATACAACAAGAGGCAGATGAGCAGGATCTACCCTAAAGGAACCAGGATGGACTCTTCCAACTACAGCCCCCAGCCTTTCTGGAACGCAGGCTGCCAGATGGTGGCGCTCAACTACCAGACTATGGGTACCACTGGAGCTAGAACATATATATTTGTCATTAATATGTAGGGCTCATTGACTGGGTGGGACTAGTTATTTTGCAGATGTTGATATAGTACTGCATATCAACACATATATATTTCTGCCATCATTTGCATTTAATGGGACCATCAAACTCGAGGTCCCTTCCTTGGCCACAGCGTGTCAGTGCTGCTGCGCCTTGTTGCCGTGCACATTGATTCTGCAGTGCATGAATGGGCCTGAATGTCTATTTCCAGACTTCCCCATGCAGCTGAACATGGCTCTGTTTGAGTTCAACGGGAGGACGGGATACCTCCTCAAGCACGACGTCCTGAGACGCAGCGACAAGAAGTTTGATCCTTTCTGCGACAGGATCGACACCATCGTG
>OMKR01064738.1:0-10117 GCA_900302355.1 Cyttopsis rosea
GGCGGGGGAGGGGAGGATTTGGGGGGAAAAGGGGAACTGAAGAAGCCGCAGAGCCTGGGTCAGTCGTCCAGCTTCAAGAAGGGACGCAACCCTCCCGTGGGCGTGACCTCCCCCATCACCCACACCTCCCAGAGCATGCTCAAAGTCGCAGGTGAGATCTGATAAGCGGTTCTTAGTGCCTTAGTGACTGTCTGTCTACCTGTCTACCTGTTCTGTCTGACTGTCTCTCTGCCTCGTTTTCTTCTGTTTGCCACACTTCCTTAATTCTCTGTCTTTGTGCCTGCGTTTCTCACCTTCCCACCGGTCTCTAGCATTTTCTAAAAGATTGCAGTTGTTTTGGAAGGCAGTCGGTATCGTCCATCAACATCAATGTCTTGCTAAATGAATCCAAATGTAAGAAACGGCGTATTTGTAGAACAGCCAAAGCGGATATCTGCTTGCTATCGAGAATAATCCAGCAGCAGATGTGTCAGCTGATGCCAGGTTTTGATTTGCTTAATTATGTTTGGGAAAAAAAAAAGCTTGAAAGGAAACCATTTTAAGGAATTGTTTTTGTTCTAATGAACATATTCTTGCAGTTATCAGCGGTAATTCAAACCTAAAGCTTGTTGATAATATTGTCTTGGATGTAAAGTCTCTCATTCAGAATGACTTGCATAGAAAGCAAGTATGTTGTCCACTGCAGCCAACTACGACCTCGCTGATGTCCTTTAATCTGTAACCAAACACGTTGTAATTGAATAAGAGGTGAAAATCCAGTTGCAAATTAAGAAGCATTCCCTGGCAGACGCAACGTTTATTTTAATATTCTAATTCTAACTAGTACCAGTTATTAAAATGGAATCTCAATGTATGTTCTTTGGCAGAGCTCTGAAGGGGGGGGAAAAACATTTTGCAAATGGGTCTTGACTTTTTGTTTAGCCGTGCGTCAGATCTTTTACTTAGATGACTCAATGGTCATTTTTCTTGGGTCTGGATTTACAATTTACAGTAAACCAGAAGTGTAAACCTAACTTCCAGGGAAATCAATTACTTTAAGTTTGTCTTGCTGGCTCCTTTTTTCATTGTAAAATGCTAAATCTCAACCAAATATATGGTAATGTACTCTTATTTGTGATCTGGATATATCTATTTTTTGGGACAAATGTTTGCTACAGGCTGCTTGGGACAAATTGAGTCATTATAGAGTCTGTCAGTGACTCCATATACCAAACATGTCTAAGTAAATACAGATGTTTCTTGCTTATATATCGTCTCTGCTTTAACGGCTCACGTGAGAAACACAGCATAGCATGTGACTAAATAAAGTTGGATTAATGAAGCATGATTGATCTATGTTTTACTCATAATGCTGTCATCAGTCTATTATAGTATTATTGTTCTAGACTGTTTTTTCTAAGGTTCATCACCCTGTCTTAACCCCTTTACAGCACCCAAAAGTGAAAAGCCCTTGGACAAATCCAGGGTGTCCATAAAGGCCTCCGGCTTGCAGCGGTCTCGTTCTGACGCGGGAAGAGATCATCACGCAGAGCACCGCAAGCCCCCGTCAGGTCTGGTCAAACCGTCTGCCGGAGCCTCCTTCGGCTACAAGAAACCCCCACTCGCCACCGGCACCGCCACCGTTATGACAGCAGGGGGCGCCACCATCTCCAGCGGCTCAGCCACCGTAGGCAAGACCCCCAAGTCCTCTGGGATCCCTGTGAAGCCCGTGGGTGCACCTACGGGCCGCAAGAACAGCTTTGATGCCAGCAGTGAGCAAGGCTTCCTCAGCCCCAACGCCCGCGGCAGCATCCAGTACCGCAGCCTGCCGCGACCCGCCAAGTCCAGCACCCTCAGCCTGATCGGTCGTCCCGCGTCCCGGCCCGTCAGCGGCACCATCGACCCCAGTCTGCTGAGCCTGAAACCAGTACCCATGGCGTCCACCAGCCCCAGGATGAAGGAGCCCGGCGGAGGCAGTGGTAAAATGATGAATCGAATGAGTGCGGGCCCCGTCAACCAGACGGACCGAGAGAAGGAGCGGGCCAAGGCCAAGGCCGTGGCGTCCGATATGGACTGCGGCTCCCTGAAGGGAGAGGGGACTCAGTCGGAAGTGACGGAGGAGTCGGTGATGAAGCTGCACAGCCTCCGCCGGGCCTGCAGCGGCAAATACCCAGAGCTGTCATCACCCACTACACCAAGGTTTCCTATTGTGATATATTTTAAAATAACTACAAAGCAGACTCAGATGTAGTACACATCCTGTTGATAATGTTTATATTGTCAACAAAATGGTTATGCATGGTCTGTAGCCAATATGGGAGATTAGCTACTTATTTTTTTGTAATTTTTCTCAAATTTAATGAATAATTTTGTTTGTGAGATAAAAAGCAACCACACAAAAATAGCAATAGTTTCTGGCAATACAGTATAAAGGAATCTTATGAGTCTGTGCCACGTGTTCAGCTATTTAAAACAGATAAAACCTGGATTTCGGTGAATTATGTGCCTTATTTTGACGTTCTGCTTTTCCTCACTCCGGATTTAAAGGATGCTGAACACCAAGTCCCTGGGTCGCCCCCCCAGCTTGGCTCACCTGGACAAGGTCAACTCCAACAGCCTGGACTTCTGCATCACCATCCAGGACCTGCCTCCCAAAGTCCCCCCGTATTCCAAGCTCCAGGACCTGGTGGGGTCCCGTACCACCCCCCGCCTGACACCCAGCCCGGCCCCCATCCTCCACATCGACTCCCCGGGGTCGTACACCAACGAGAGCCTCAGCCTCGGTGGGTCGCCGCTGCTTTACCCCAAGCTGTCGGGCGTGCACCGCAGCATGGAGTCGCTGCCCCTCCAGATGAGCGTCCCCCCCAGCGGGAGGTTCATCAGGACAGAAACCCACAACAAGGAGGAGAGAGGCACGGGGACCTGGGGGGCCGGGAGCAGGACGTCGCTCAACCTGCCTGATGGGTACGTCTGGTTTGTTTTTTGGGGGACTGGTATCTGAGCATTGGGCATCTGAGCACATTGGACATTAAAGAAAAGCAGTAACTCAAAATAACTGTGTAAGTGTAACTTAACAAGTAAATCAATGTTCATATTTTTTGACACAGAAGCATCTTGAAAAAAAAAACTGTTGGAGAAAATAGGATCATATGTCAAGCATTGTCTTCTAACAGTTTAATTATATAATCGGCCAATAAAAAAAAATCTGTATAGACTGAAAATAGAGGAAAAATAGGATTATATTGAGCATTATTTGAGAATAGCTTGGAGTAGTTCAAGACTTGAGAGAAATAATGATTGAAAATCATTTGCTGCAGAATGATCATGATCCTGATGTCTAAATTGCTGACCCAATATTGAAATTTAGTATAATATTGATTAAATGCATTTAGCTTTTTTCTTCTTCTTTATTATTATTATTATTATTATTATTATTATTATTATTATTATTATTATTATTATTATATTTTAAAGGTTAGGGTTGTTTTTATGAATATTAAGATCATGAAACGCTTTTGTAACACTATGTTTTATGATATATCTTATCTACCCATAATGATCCCTTCTCTTGTTCCTACAGCTTGCAGACGGACAGAAATACCTTGCCGAAGAAAGGCTTAGAGTACGTCAAAACATGTTGTTAACCATATATCTTAACAGTGTAATTCATCTTTCGCTGCTTGCAACTCATACTCCCACTGTGTTTTGTTGTTTTGTATATTTTAGACGCTACAGCTCCAGCCAGTCAGAGAGCGACGGAGGCAAGCAGGGCAGGCGCCACTCCCACACCATACTCAGCATGACAGAGAGTGACAGCCCCCCCCAGCTGCCCTCGCCCACCCGCACGCTGCAGCCCTCCTCAGGCAAAGCTCCGCTCACTAACGTGGGTGAGTCCGCTCCGCTGCCAAGTCCTCCATGTTAGATCCATTAAGAGGCTGTGAATGGATACGCGTCCTCAAATTCCTGATGGACCTCTTGCCAAACTGTTGATTAACGGGAAGAAAAGGGGCCGTATCGAGTTCAGTACTGTTCCAGGATGAGACTAACGAATACAATTTCCGGAGTTGTTAATTTCTATCCTAAACTTATTATGGTCACAGACTGTACATTATGAAATACAATCCCCCGTGCATGTAGTCTCATTTAGATGGCTGCAAATCTGAAATATGCTGGAGATTGAGAGGCAATAGGGGGGTCAAGTTGGGCTATATTTACTATTTTTACTGTCGTGGAACCTCGGTGTCCTCTTTCACTGAGTCAACACGATAAGGTGCCACCCATAGATCTGCATGAGTGTGTGTGTGTGAGACTGTGAGTGTGTTTGCTGGTCTATATGGGTGCATGCGTGTTTGTGAGTGAATAACAATAATTATTATTATTATTTTCCCAATGCTCAGAGACACTTTACAACAATATCACACGGAATAAAACAATGCACAAACAGTTAATTTAGCATATTTCCTCACAGTGCTGCACCTTTACATCGTACTGTATGTGCGCAGTTCCTTCGCTTACCCCAATATTTTCCGCCTTCGTAGTTGCCCCGATTTCGAGCGGCACGCCCAGGATAACCCGTTCCAACAGCATCGGCCCGCCCAGCGACTCGACCTACGATCTCTTCGGGACGTCTCCCGTGGGCAGCAGCGTGTCCCTGGCGGACCGGCCCAAAAGCATGATGCGCTCCGGGTCTTTCCGTGAACCCGGGGATGATGGTGAGCCTGCTGGTCTGGTGAAGTCTGAGCTGGAACGAAGGCCTGTTTTATCATATCGCCATCAAAACCATTTCACAGACCCTACCAATACGTCGAGGTTGAAAGTCAAAGAACCGATTCTCTTTTTTCTTTATTTAATCCCGCTATCATAGTATAAGCTTGTAACAGTGTAATACCACACATCCACCTTATGAAGAGGAACCATCAATTGATATTACATTGGTAAACTGATGGAAATGCACCAAATTTAAATTGTATTTCTTGTAACATCTTTAACATGGCTTAAAACTTGGCTTTTTTTTTAAATCTTGACTTAAAATTCCCCTTCAATTCAGATGGATGAACATATGATTGTGGAATGGGACTAAATCGGAAATGGGTTATATGGCGTCCTAATGAGCTGACCGAGCGTTTCTTATCTGTTCCCTTTGGGGTATATCACCCCCCTGGTTTTGTCAGTGGTAATATACAGTATTATTTGGAACATTGTGGTCATCTGTTCCCTTTTTTTTTACCGCACAGACACACGGTACTGTAATTGTGTGCTTATGGAATGACCTGGGATTTAAAAAGTCGCATTGAATGCATGAAAATCTTTTACACAAACATTAGGATTTAAATTAGTGGTGGACCAACAATGATACTGATATTGGTATTGCATTTTGCTCTCATACCAAGCAAAATAGGGTATCGCATGTTTTCCATTCTGAAGCTCTGAAACCAAAAGCAATGAAAATAAAGAAAAGTGACTTGATTTTCGGCTTTCTGCGCTCGTATTGACCAAAACCTTAGTCTGGATTCAAAATCAGTTGAGTAGTGACAGAGTTGTATCAGTCCCTTTAAATAATACAGTGTAGGACCAAATGTGTTTTCATAACCTTTTTCTTTTTGTTATATTCTTTCCAGTGCATGGCTCCGTACTGTCTTTGGCCTCTAATGCTTCATCAAACTATTCCTCGGTGAGTACAGACACGGCCGTTGTCTGCAAGAAACTGCTGTGTTTATGTATTAAATCTCTGTAATTATTCTTGATCTGAATTTCTTCATGTCCTCCCGGCCGTGCCTTCTAGAGAGGTGATCGTGTTTGCGTGCTTTAAAAGGGAAAGCACAAAAGCATAATTTCAGAATTGGCACAAACTTCTGGAAACCATCTTGTTGAGTGACACTTGGCCAATACAGATTTTTTTTCAATCTTCTCTATCAACCTAAATATTACTGTTATTCCTGGATCACCTTTGAAATAACTGACCTTTTTAACAAGCTTTTTGATAAATGTACATTTAACAGTCTGGAGCTGAATATATTTCCAGCGATTTCTAATGAGTGCTTCAATGTCATCACTTTAAATTGGCAAAAGAACAAATCTATTTTTAATATTTTACACGTTATTTCCACGATGATCGTTTTACTCTGCCCGGTAATCTCCCTCAACTGGCCCTAAAATTGACCTTCTGCTGTATTCCTCTATTTTTGTCTATTTGCCTTTGCCGCGTTTTCTTTAGACTGAGGAAAGGATTCAAGGGGAGGTAAGGAACGCAGCCTCTGCTTTGCCTTTTCCATCTCTCATCATCTATTCCTGATCCATAGTAACCAACGCCTTCTTCTTGTACTGTTTGATTATTGGTTTTTATCCTGTGAACCTTTTCACTGAGTTAATTTACTTCTACATCTAATGTCATCAGTTGCCTTGCACCATCTGCTTCCATATCTTTAATTTTTATTTTTTATTTTTATTTTTTTATTTTATCCTGGCAAATGTCCTGTGCCCAGAGCGAATCCTCTCCTCGTTCCATCCAAAGGAAAAGTAAAATAATTATATTCTCTTATCAACATATACCACGAGGTCAGAGTGCTTATACTGTAGTGGTACTCAAACAGGACTTTAAACCCTAAACATTACCTATTGCCGTTATGCCCCCACAATGAACCTATCCAGCCACAATACGGGGATAGTGAACCAAGTGGTTTGGAGAGGTATTTCGATATGACTCTTAAGCCTCATTGTCAAATAATTCTCAGCTTTTTCCAGGTGCATTCCTCTTAAAAGCTTCCCAAACTTCGCAATGACATCATCTACCGTGACTGAATGTTCTCATCATGGCGGAGGTCTGAACGGACCTCCTCGTTCCTCCTCTTAAGTTATCGGCCGCAGTCTGACACCACATTCCCTTTTCAGCAAATCCGCAAGTTAAGAAGAGAGCTGGAGTCCTCCCAGGAGAAGGTTGCCAACCTGACCACGCAGCTCTCTGCTAATGTATGTACTGTACATTACTTATTTGACTCGAACCACAGTACGTCTGTGAGATTTACTTTTCATAATCAGAACTCCCTCTGACCTAGTTTTATATGTTCGCCCGTTTTACGGTACATCGTTTGTGGTAGACGGTCATTTAACACTGAAAAACCTTCCTTACACCTTTTAAGAGTTAACACGATTCCCCCTCGGGAGTTGTATGCCGCGTCAAGATCAATCGTCCAGTCTTCACTCAAGAAAGCTCTCGATCTGAGTAGGAATCCAGCTGTACGGATTAAGTTCTGACCGCACAAACCAAAGGAAAAGAAACAAACCAAGCACCGGGTGAATCAGGCACCAGGCCTGCACCCCGGAGAGGATGGGGTACGAGGGAAACATTATCGTACCGGTGTGATTTTAAAGTGGTAATCCATTTTTCTTTTAGCTGCCACTTTATTAGAAACAGCCATTCAGTGAATTTGCTGTTGTTGGCGGCGCCTTTCATTGATCCGGCACATGCAAGAAGTGAAAGGAGTAATGGAATTTGAGCGTTGTAGAGCCAGAGACAATGATAAACCCAGATATTGGAAGGAAAAAAAAAAGTTTCAAATTGAATTTTGAACTTTTACGTTTTGTGCAGTTTCTAATGGAATTTTGGGACATAGACACAGATGACCTTATGGATCGCCACTTTAAGCAATATCTCACTCACTGAAAAATAGACAAACGGGACAGGAGCAGGCAGCTTGGCTACTCCTGAGACCATCAACAGTGTTTCCAGTGCTCTCGCCCTCTATCTACATTTGTGAACTTTAGCGTCAGGGTACTTCTTAAATTCCCCAATTCTCCATTAAACACCGGCAAACCCTCACCTGTAGCGCTCCCCACCCTCCCTGTTCTTACTTTTCACCCTCTCTCTCCTGTTTTACTTCATGGGTCCTAGAGGCACCGTTTTAGCATTTTCTTTTCATATGCATGGCATGATGTGGGTTTAAGGGCTACTACCTTAGACTAATTTGAATAACTGAAGATTAAACATTTGAATCCATTGTATCTTTAACGGATACATGGTTGTTCCACCAGTGAATGTATGGAGTGCGTGTCCTTGGTCGTACTGTCTGTGTGTGAATGTGTGAATGTGTGTATTTTTGGTGAAATCCCAGGCCTAATGCCACTGTCCCTCTCTCCTCCATTCTTGACTTTATTGACTGCTGGACTCACTGCCGCCTCCTGCCTGCCTTCCGCTGACCCACACCTCTGGATGGTGGGTGTAGCAGCTAGGCCAGGTTTGTTGGAATGCTGCTTCTGGAGCCTTCTCCATCATCTGTCGCATGACACTCTTGACGGCCTCGGCCAATCACAAGCTGCCAGTCATCCCTGTTTGGTTTGTCTCATGGCACAGAACTCTCCTAAATACCTCAATACGTGGATCATGTTGACCACTGCACGGAATTGTGTTGCCTCGGTTGGCACATTGCAATGTCCACGTCGAGCACGTCAACTATTAATTATCCACACTGGATCATAGGATATAACAAAATAAATTTTAAAATGGGGAAAGAAGCAAACCAAACGACAAATGACTCCAGTATTCCATCATCCAAAACAAAATGGCAGGATATCTTTGCCTCTGAGGTCAAACATGCTCCATCAGGTGATACAGGTCAGTGGTGCCAAAGCCAAACCGTTGTCGTCCCTGACACCAATCATCACCCTAACTCTCTCTCTCCCTCTCTTTTTATTTTTTAATTTTTTACCTGTGACATCTTTCACAGCTGTCCATGTCCATCACCACCACCCCCTCCCAACCCCGCTCTCCTCGCAGCACAAAGCCATTTGCAGAGCATTTTTTTCAATGCAGCCAATGACTCGCATCTGTTCCCTCTCTCCCTCTCAAGGCTAATTTGGTAGCAGCGTTTGAACAGAGTCTGGCGTTGATGACAGCGCGCCTACAGACACTGTCTGTCTCCTCAGAACAGAAGGTATATATTTATTTAATCTTCCCCAGCTTTGACATTTACTTGTTAAGAAGCAATTTATAGTGTCACATCTTTTCAGATCTGGAAAGTCCAGGTCCAAAAAGTAAAAATTCTGCCATGTTTTTTCTCCAGCCGTGCACGGATCAGCTGAATTCACTCATTATTTGATGTTCTGGGTCCATGCTTATTTGTCCCGGAGTGGAATTTTACTTTCTGCACCCGGATTTTGCACCTCTGCATCTTTTTCACGACAATGCCATTATTCTAATTCCAAGTTAAACGTAATGTAATTTTTTTTATTTACACATAAAATGCACAAGAATACTGTTGCCTCATACACTGTAAAACAGTCGTGGCCCATGGACCCCCTGGTGCGGCCCACCAGTGGATGATGAGATAACTACGATTTATTCCAAATTTATTCCAAAAAAATTTTTTTTTATTAAAAAATATATTTTCTTAAACTAATACTATATTTTTTTAATTTTATCATATTGATTTGATCGATTTGGGATACTTTGTGCTTGTAGTTGCTCTGCGCAGAGAAATGAACAAGGGTATTGTCACCCATGCTGTATAATATTCAACTGTTTAATTTTAATTATTTTTAACAATGACTGTTTTCAATTGTGTTAACATTCATGGAAATCCCCGGCGTGAGGGTTGTCATAGAAAACAAAAAAGGTCACGTGTCAAAGCTTCGCGGTGGGATGTTCGTACTTTCATCGTCCAGATCGTATAGACATTCCACGGTCTTTGGTTCAGCAGGAATCTTGGTTCAGCTATCAGCCTGTCGGATGCTGCAGCCGCTTCATTAGTCATGGAGGTAAAGGACCCCCGTCTCCGAGGGGGCGTCCTTCGAGCTGCCAAATCATTAAATACACGCTGGTCGGTGTTTCGCCTCTGCAGGACTCAGAGCTATGTGAGCTGAAGGAGACCATCGAGATTCTGAAGGCCAAAAACACAGAGGCCCAGGAAATCATCCATGGGGCTCTGAGCTCTGAGAACCTTGACATGGAACCTAAAGGTGCTCCAAACACTATGTGAATAAGAAACACACCAACGGTCTAAAGTTACAGTAATAGTGAATAATACATGAAAACATAAAATAACAGTTGATTAAAAATGCATAATATATTAATTTGTCTATATTTTTTGTTCAATTTTATCTTTTTTTCCTGTATTTATTCTTTTTTTTTTTTTTTTTTGAACTG
>OMKR01064741.1:5099-17702 GCA_900302355.1 Cyttopsis rosea
GGGTGGGGGGGTGAGCTGGATGCCTGGCTCTGAGAGTGTCCCTGGTCCGTTTGTTGTGGGTAGACTGGAGATAAGTCTGAGTGGGTGGCCTTGAGCTGCTGATACTGGGTGCAGACTGCAGTACATTAGGGCAGGGGGCAGATGGGTGAAGGGAAAAGTGGAAATTCCCCATAAGTAGTTTCACCCCAGATCTATTTGGACAGAGGCTATCAGGGCTGAAAAGTTTTTCACGCCCCCAGAACAGATTAAAGTTATCAATAAAACTCAGCCCTTTTGAAATGCAGGTTGACGAAAACCACGGAGTCAGCGCCAGGAGTCTGCTGAACTTCTCTCTTCCTCTGTCCACTGATGGTAGTGGACCACTGATAAATGGCGGAATCTTCCGAGGTAGTCAAGGCTATCAAGCAATTTAACAAAGTCCTGTTTTAACAGTTCTGACTGCTTTCTTCGGGTGTCATTAGTCTCCACATGACCAATGATTTTATCAATCCTTGTGTGATCAGACAATTTCTGGGGGATTTTATCACTGATGTCACTGACCATTGCGCCTGGGAAACAACATATTTTTAGCATCTTACCACTAATGTCTCTAATAGCAGAGTCTCCCACGATAAGAGCGGACGTCTCACTCGTTTGATCCGATGGGGGTCCACGGTTTAGTCCTTTGACTGGATGAGCTTTTATTTTGACATCTCTCCCTCTGGGTGGGCTGTCATCTGTCCTCATTCTCTCTTGTGCATCTGGTCAGCAGTGCCCTCTGTTTCCAATTCATGCTGATTTTTTTTAGCGGTTCAAACCCGTTCTGCCGTCGTATGGTTGGTCTGCTGGAGCTGGCCTTAGCGGTGTTCCACGCTGGGCTACAGCTCTGCTTTTATCCTTGGGCTTTGCTCCCAACTTGTGCCAGGAGTTTGTATTATCTCTAGTCAGAGAGGGTTTTGCTTGTACTGGCTCAGTTTTACCGAACTTTGGGAAGATTATAGTGTCATTTATAGACAGTTCTTCATTTTGAGCCTACCTAGCTGTGCAAGGGTTTGTCAGCTTCCCGAAAGGAGACATTGGTAGTGTGTCATAAAGTTCTCCAAATCTTTCCAAAGCGATGATCCTGATTTCAAGTACAGCAATCTTCTGTAGCAGTTGAGAGCAGTCTGTGCATCTTGATGACTGAAGCGACGGAAGCCATACTTTGCCCATACGTCACACTGCAGCTAGTGGTGATTTAAAAATAAGTGGTAATCCTTTATAAGCAGTTGTAAAATACGTGTCCGATTGTTAGATGGAGCCACTGTTTCTTCTTTAAGCGCTGCAGCAGGGAAAAAGTGCTGAAATTTACGAAAATAGAAGCAGAGCAGAGAGCGGAGGGCGGAGAGCAAAGGGAAACACGTCTGCGCCGCGCAAAGGACAGATGGAACAACGCGTCTAACCAGGGTTCTCACCAGGTACTTGAGGTGCTTGAATTTACTGGAATACCTTGAAAATAGCCCCTTTTTGTGCTAAAAGTGCTTGAAAAAAAAAACGAGAAAACCTGTGATATTCCCCCTGGTTTTGTTATTCAAATCGTAAAGTAATAAAACATTTCCAGAATCACTTTTCCGGCATAGATTATGCCAGAGAAATGTACATTTAATCCAACATGGTTGGACACTTATAATAGTAGATGACAATGAGATGAATAATAGATATATAAATATACTAATATAATTAATAGACAATGAGACTAAGATTATATATTTTAATTAATAATGATCACATTGAAAATTTATTATATTTGGTTTGTTGTGTTAAAGCCCTTGAAAATGAAAAAGTACTTGAAAGTCCTTGAATTTCATCACTGTCTAACAGTAAAAGTCTTCTCAGATTGGGCTTCCAGAGACAAAATCTGATCACATAGGGTTAAATTGAGCGTCCTTGATGGGAAATAGTCTGCCATAATATGAAGATTAGCAAGTGTGAACGAATCAAAGTCTTCACATTCCTCATAGTGCACATGCAGACTGAGCGTGTGAAAAACAGTTTAATCTGGAGTGTTTTCTAATGTTCATGTGACAGACTTGGTGAAATGTCTGCCTCTGCCACTGGAAGCGGTGAAGAGATTACAGACCTGCAAACGATGTCTTTCACCAGAACTTTATCACCTTTCTTGACATCTTAGGTTAAAATCTCGGGCTGAAAATACTGTGGGTTGCAATTACGTAGTTCTGTGAAATGCTGCTGGCAGATGATCACATTCTGCACTCATGTCAAGGTTCCAACACAGTAAATGTTAAATGGAAAACCACCTCCACACTATCAATCCAACTTAGGCTAATGACCACAGTTATACATTATGCAAGGTTGTATTGATTTCAAACCAAGGTGAAATAGCAAATGACATTCATTTTAATTGGCTTTGAGTTAGATATAAGAGGAGTTCAGGGTGAGAAAATCAATTATAATCATCACTCTTTAGTTTAGGTTCTACGACTAATAACTTGCATGATGTTCCATCTGATGTGTCCGTAGCTCCACCCATCTGGAACATAAAGGAAGTTATAAAAATGTTTTTTTTTAAATGCTTAGAATTGCAGACACTGTATAGTGCAGACAATTTTAAGTCAGAAGATACAGTATTCAAGATTTATTAACATTTCAACACTAAACTTTATATCTGCAGGATGATAAAGTACATTTAAATGAACTTCAGCCGCTTTAATGGAGTATTTTCTTTATTAATTTAATAATTATAGGTTCATATTACGAATGGAAAATCATCAATGTATCTCAATATAGAATGACTTCATTTCTTAATAATGGAACACGATTAATTTATGCTTAATCGTAATTTAATGACATCTACATGTGTTGTGTATATTATATTTATATTGTGTCATTCATAAAAAGACAATGCTTATATTCCATTCACATACAGAGGAGTAATATTCTCCTACTTCCAATTCCACCTGTGTGTCAGGTGCTGGAGTTGTATGTCTGAAAACTGAAAATGAATTCATAAAATGAGGAGAACTGAATGCCAAATGCCTCCTGGCGTGACCACCCTGTTGTAGTTCCACGGTGAAGCTCCACTCGTTTTGAATGAGGTTAAAAAGCCACGGTGAATCGCTGAACTAGGCGAAGATCTTTGCGATGAACTCGCGAAAGCGCTTAGCGTACTGCTCCGGGTGAACTGTGGAGATTTCCGCCCCCGCCTGAAAGACACAGCAAGATGAGGAGTAACACAGTATACAGAAACCTCAGAATTCACAATAAATATGTGAATGAACAAAAAATGTCATGAATATATCATTCACTCAGAATTATGTACTGGTTAATGCATGAAAGCGTTCTGTAAAAATCGTCTGATTTAATTTCACCTTTTTCATCACCTCATCAGCATCCTCCAGTCTCTTAAAAACACGCGGAATCTCTGATGTTACATCACACTGCTCTGCTCTGAAGTCGTGTTTGTCAAAAGTGCAATATAAGGTGTCGAGAGACCCGGGATCATTCCGCCTTGATGAAATACCTGATAAAGTTCTTTCCAACACTGCATACAGACATAGTATGTGCCGGCTACTTGATAAGGGGCATCAAACACATAGTAAAATATAAAAAGCTGAAAACACATTGATCCCTCACCCCGTGTTTCACAGTCTTAGCAGCGTGAGCAGCTTTCTTCTTGGTGTCATAATGCGTCAGCACATCAATGAGGCCCATGAAGTAGACCTCCCTCTGGGGGGCACCTGTACAGCGCTCAGCGGCAGAGTAATGGTTTTTAGTGTCATTCTTGCGGCTTTCCGGGTGGATATGTATAAAGCGGCGGGATCTCTTCAGCGTGCAGTTCCTATGGCAAAAGGGACTTACCGACGGCGCTCTGAACGGCGTAGACGTCCACGTAGGGGTCGAACTCTCCGGGGCCGAAGGGCTTGAAGGAGTTCATGTAGCCGGCGATGCCCTCTGGTGAGGTGCCGTGGGTGTCTGGGGCAGGGACGGGAGCCGGGCCGTTGGCGTCCTCCTCTTCCTCCTCGTAGGACGACTCCAGCTCCTCCTCTTCCTCCCGCTCAGCCCTCTCGACGTCGTGGATGCCCAGCAGCAAGCTGTAGTCCATGATCCGCATCCGCACCAGAAACTGACAACCCACACATACTGTATGTTGGTATGGCTGTCATGGTATGTAAAAACCATAACAGCCATGATTAAGCACACGCAACATGGACTTGAAACTCCTTTTCTTACCTCTACGTCTCTATTGAGTTTATCCAAAACCTTTTCTTTCTCCTCTTCGCTCACGTAAACTTTTTGCATGTTATTCCTGAAGTCTACATCCTTGTATGTGGGCAACTCTTTCACCTGGAGTGACCACGGAACATGTCGTCAGCATATAGTAAACTTATCATAAACAATTTGTATTTTTTCATCAAAGGGTCGTGTCAAATATATTGCGCATTCTATATATGATTTGAACATATCAAGCATCTATAACAAAGATAAAAGACATACTAAGGCATACAAATTTTTTTTCCTGATCTCACCTTCTCTTTGAAACTTGCTTCACGGGACACTAAGGACCCCTGACAAATAGAAGAAATTCTATTTTTTAATTATTGCACACCGATGTTCCTGGCAATGTTCTACAAGTAACCTCAAAACCAAAAACCACGAGATCAACTGCTGTTCAGGCCGTTTTGGACCGCTGTGTTCAATGAAGTTCAGTGTGTTTCCAGAACAGATCAAGCTGCTGTTTCTCTTAAGGTTTTAGGAGATTTTACAGCAACAAACAACAAATTTCACAACATGTTATTTGAAAATCTTTTTTGTCATCAAACCATGTCACCTTTACCTTCGACAGTTTTGGCATGTACAGATTTCTTCGGGGGATTTCACCTACAGTATATGTCAATGTGACCAAGCTGCCAGGAGGTTATACCCCTGTCTTGCCTGTCGCCTAATCCCATCTAACGGCAGGGATACACCAAAAGACTTTCCAAAGACAGCATCACATATTTAAGACTTTTTCCCATTCCCGTAGGATTTAGCAAGGGGCGGCTGATCACAGGGGATCACAGATCTTGAGAGTCTAGCGCACACTAAAGGACCCGAGACTTAAGACTTAAGATAATATTGAACCAACCTGATATTCTCGCAGGAATATGCTCAGTTTCTCAAATCAAACTGCTGGTGACAGGAGCGTGCTCTTAATGACCCTTAAAGGTGCAGTGTGTAAGATTTAGCAGCATCTAGCGGTGAGGTTGCAGATTGCAACCAACTGAATAAATCTCCCGTCTCCCTCCCCTTCCAAGCGTGTAGGAGAGCCTACAGTAACCGCAAAAGTCACAAAAAATGCGAAAGTCCCTCTCTAGAGCCAGTGTTTGGTTTGTCCGCTCTGGGCTACTGTAGAAACATGGCGGGCAACATGGCGGCCTCCGTGGAAGGGGCTCCAGCCCCCATGTAGATATAAAGCGCTAATTCTAAGGAAACGAAAACATAGCGATTATTATTTTCATGGGATTATACACTAATTAATACATACTTATGAATATTATATTCCATTTCTGCCAAGTCCGTTCAGCTAGATGCCACTAAATTCTACACACTGCACCTTTAAGTAAATTTAATAACAGCTGGGCACTTTGTCCAAGTGACCCTGCAGGGTGCACAGTACAAAGAGTTCATGGCATTAGCAGAAATATATAGGCTAAGCATAAAGGCGCATTTAAAGAAAGATTTGGGTGTCGTCTTGTGACTACACCCCTCGTTTCATACAATAATACATGATTTGTGTTCAACAAATAATGAGCAGTTTACAGTTCAGGGCGCGTTCACAGTTCACAATCTTATCGTGCACGTGCAAGACGACTATAGCATTACCATGAATGTCTCTTTGTTATAGAGGAACAGAGAAACAATGTCTGGGAGTAGATAAGCAGTAACTGGGAACGGAAAGGAGTGTTCTGGATGTCTCAAAAACTCATGCACCTGGCTTTTCTTAACAAATACAAATACTGTGGAGACAGAGGGAGTGGGACACGACCTTCGAGCTGGAGAATCTTATCTCTACACACAAACTGGAGAATAAAATGCAGACATAGTGTGACTAGCATGGGTAAAATGCAGGGATTGATTATATGGAAATACTCAGAGGAAAATTATGATATATTAGTTATATAAGTGAGAGTAAATAAGTGGTAATTTGAAGAAATATTCTTCAGTCTCAGACACACATTCTGCTCGTGTTGGCACCAGGCGGGAAGCAGGGGGCGGAGCCAAAGGAGGAGCAGGACGCGGACGCCATGGCCGGGTTCTACCCCCGAGCTCTGGCCGGCTTCGTCATGGTGATGACGGATGAGGGGTACGTGGTCTACCTGTCCGACAGCGTCAGCAAACACATCGGCATCACACAGGTGAGATCACAGTCCCATTTAATGCGTCGTCATCGCTGCTTCTAGAGGGTGACATCTTGGTTTTGTGACTTCATGCAGCTGGAGTTGCTGGGGCAGAGTGTGTACGACTTCATACACCCCTGTGATCAGGAGGAGCTAAGAGACGTTCTGACCCCGAGGCCAGGTGAGAGGGTGCACGCACACACACACACACTAGAAAATGTCCAAAAAATGAAAATGTACACACGCAGCTGAAATGACAAATGAACAAACCTAAAGATTTTCCCGTCATGTTTTCTCCTTAAAATAGACACAAAAATGAACAGTAGCATATGTTCATGTGTTTATTTAACAGGTTATTGTGTTGTTTTTCGTGCAGGGGTTCCTCAGAAAGCAGCCTCAGAAGAGCGGAACGGCGTCAACTTCTTCCTGCGCGTGAAGAGCACTCTGGCCACCAGGGGGCGCACTGTCAACATCAAGTCTGCCACCTGGAAGGTTCAATACCTGCATACACACATACACACACAATTTTCTACACTCCCACTCTCTCTCATATGGTAATAATAATAAACCTTGAAACCTTTCAAGCAACCCAAGGACGCAAAATAAATAAAAGATAGCAAGTTAGGGTAGCTATCTCTTTTTTTAAATACATGCAATACACATTGGTTCTCATTTAAAACATTTGCAGAATCTTCAAATTTTTATTCCTCATGCCAAATAAAATGTACACCTGCTCAAGAATCACATGCGTGTCCTGCCTGTATAGTGAAAACCTTTTATTTTCAGTGTGCCTGAATTGTGAACATTTATATCTTTAACACCATTTTGCTCTCTTCCTCTTTCTCTCTTTCTCCCTTTTTACTTAAAGAGCAATAGACAACTTTTCAACCGCAATGGTTAACGCACTTCCTTTGTGCCGTAAATCGACCCTTCATTTTCCTGGGAGTTCAAATTACATTGTGAAATCAAGGCTTAAAGGAACCAATCTAAAATGCTGATGGTGTCATTATTCTACAGCCATTAGACTGTGCAATCAACATTTACTTCATAATGAGAAGTAAAAGCAAAAAAAGTTGTCTATTGTCACTTTCATTTATTTTATTTTAATGTATTATTGCTCTTCTTTGTTTGTTTCTAAATTTCCAAATGCAATGTATCTTTCGTTGTGCAAATAATAAAGGGATTCTTTTTTTTTAGGCCGAAAAACAACCACACCTCTCTCATCTGTTTCCCTGCAGGTGATCCACTGCACGGGCTACGTGCACGGCCGCAGCTCTCTGGCACCACCGGTGGCCAGCGTGGTGACGCTGCTGTGTGAGCCCATCGCCCACCCGTCCGGCGTGGAGTTCCCACTGGACAGCAGCACCTTCCTCACCCGCCACAGCATGGACCTGCACTTCACACACTGCGAGGGCAGGTGGGGAACGCACACACGCACACAGACACACAACAAACACAAACAGTTGATTCTCCTGTACGTATTATATGTTTCAAACTTCAGATGAGCGGGTGGAGTGAGGTTTCATTGAGCTATGACACAGGGGAACATTAAGAGATTTAGGAACCCTCTTTTATTCGTTTCTCCTCAAATACAAAACGTATGACTTGTGCACAATTGGCGCTAGGTCCGTTGGCACCAACAGAACTCCATTCAAGTCAATGGAGAAGCTTTGTAAATTGCTGTCAGAAAAATTTCCATTGAAAAATACTCGCTGTGTTCTGCCAGAGAGGTAACTCTTCATCCAAGCAAGAGCTAAGGGTGAAAAAGCATAACATTTGAGCTTTGCAATAAGAATACTGTGGTCAATGACAGACAAAAGCTGCAGTAAAATCCAAGAGCAAAGCTCCAACGAGTTTCCTGTCATCCATATATGTTAACCATTGATTAGCCATGTGTACTAATGCACTGCTAGTAGAGTGTCCTGGTCTATAAGGATGCTGTGCTTTTGTACAGTAAGTAGTCCATTTCTACTAGAATAATTTAACATTTGATTAAAAATGATCTTCTCAAGTATCTTACTCAGCACAGGGAGTATACTAATTGTAGGTCTACAATTGAAGCCAGTAAAACCCGCTTTTCCATCTTTGGGTATGATTTTACTCTTTCCATAGCTCCAGACAGGTCCCACTGAGCAGGCATCTATTAAAAATATGACTTATTGGTTTGGAAAGTGGCCTAGCTGCAACCTGATTATCTATACCAGGAGATGTGCCATCTGTGTCTTGGTTAACCTTATCAAATGCAAAACAACATGTTTTGCATAATACTGTTAACAATGTTGGCATGTTAAATTAACATCATCTAATTGCATGCAAGATCAAGCAGCTACATCATACGGCCTGGTGATGAACTGACCTGCACATTGAGAGTTGCGTGACTTCGTACACATAATTTCATTCAAAGTTTTCCATAACTTTTTACTACCATTTACAGAGCTACAAATTTTTTATTTTAAATATTATTCCTTTTTGATGTCATTTAACTTGGTAACCGTATTTCTCAGCTTACAATAAAGACTTCTATCTAAAAAGCACCCTGATTTATGAGCAGCTACCTTGGCCCTACCTTTGTCCCTTTGAAGCATTACATATCTCAACTCATCATCAATCCATGGTGCACTACTTCCCTTTACAGACCTTGTTCTAAGTGGAGCATGCTCATCCACCAACCTCACTAATTTATCCATGAGAAATTTTCAAAGCAATGGTTACATCATGTTCCTGACAAACATCAGACCACTTTAAATCTTTAACATCATTAACAAATGAGTCTGCATTATATCTTTTATATGACCTGCGCTAAACAATCCTAACCCCAGACTTGGGCATTTTAGTCTTTCTTGTTAAAGAAATCAAATTATGGTCACTGCATCTCCACTGCCACCGATACCGCCTGTGAACACAGCTCAGAATTATTAACACCACCAATGGTTGTAGAAATTCTTGTGGGTTGAGTCACAACCTGAGTAAGATTGCAAGCATCTGCCATAGAAATCAACTTCTTACGTAATGGACAATTTTTAGAAAACCAGTCAATATTCAAGTCACCAAGAAGGAAGACATCCTTACTTTCATCTGTCACTATATCTAGATTTTCACATATTCTATCGAAACACTTCACATGAGAACTGGGCGGCCTATAACAACAACCAACGAGAATAGGCTTGCAGTCTGGAAGGTGAATCTGTAGCCATATTATTTTAATGTAATAGTCATCGTAATATCTTTCCGTAGCACAACTGAAATGTGTTCCTGAACATAAAATGTATATATATGCTCTTCGTCTATATCCTCCAAATGCCAGCTCAGAATCATCAAAAGTAGTGTCCCGGTGTGTTTCTGACCGTGTTAAAACATGGATATTGTTTGAGGAGCAGATCCTGGTAATCTCATGAACCTTGTTCCTGACGCTGCATATATTTAAGTGAGCTAATACCAATCCCTTACTTGGCAAATAGAATAACAAAGATGCCGTTTTGTTCTTTGGACACATAAAACAAACAAAAACAACATTAAAGGTTAAAGGTACAATATGTAACTTTTCCACATTACAATGTCTAAAAACAACTAGACCTATGTTATATATTTTGTTGAGTTGTGTACTTTACATGATCCCAAATGTTTCCAAAACATTTCAAACGCAGAGAAATCCCTAATTTTAATGTTGGTAACGGAGTGTTTCATTAGGTCACCTGTCATGGCGTCTATCCCCTTCACCCCCTCTACGGCTATGACTTCCACCTTTACCCCCTCTACTGCTACAAATTCCACCTTTACCCCCTCTACTGCTACAACTTCCACCTTTACTCCCTCTACTGCTACAAATTCCACCTTTACCCCCTCTACTGCTACAACTTCCACCTTCACCCCCTCTACTGCTACAACTTCTACCTTCACCCCCTCTACTGCTAGAACTTCCACCTTTACCCCCTCTACTGCTACAACTTCCACCTTTACCTCCTCTACTGCTAGAACTTCCGAGGCAACACGGGAAACACCAGATGTTATGTCAGAGGATCCACCTAACGTTTTTTCTACTCCACTATTGTTTGTATTGCTCTACTATTACTCTCCTAACTACTTCTGGGCCTACTAGTAGTCCCAGAAGTCCATCAACTTGGACTACAGTCACAAACTCAAAAATGGACGTAATATTGTCCACAATGTTGAGAGAAAATACAGATCAAAATCAGCTTGGTTCAATGAACAGCTGTATTTAAGAGACAAGGCAAAAAAAGTTAGTCAGTGATTCAGTTACATCCTTGCTCACATTTCCTCTTCCTTAAACAGCGCTTTACTTCCCACAACAGGAAGTGATGAAACAACCATGTCGCACAGACGAAACTTTCCTATTCCTTTCCTCGCTTCCGCTGTTTCCAGGGTAACGGAGTTGGTGGGCTACGAGCCTGACGATCTGATCGGCCGCTCAGCCTTTGAGTTCCACCACGCGCTGGACTCGGATCACGTCAACCGCAGCCTGCACACCTGTACGTTCCATAGCCAGGTCCCGCGTGCAGCATCAGTACCTTCGTGCATTCATTCGAACATTCACTTTATTCTGTCTTTCCACATGCACCTCGATCCGTCTCTCATTCTCTCTCTCTGTCCGTCTCTCTGTACATGTCTCTCCATCCAGTGCTTTCCAAGGGTCAGGTGTGTACCCGTCACTACCGCTTCCTGGTGAAGCACGGGGGCTTCGTCTGGGCGGAGACTCAGGCCACCGTCCTGTACAACAGCAAGACCTCGCAGCCCGAGGCCGTGGTCTGCCTCAACTTCATCCTGAGGTCTGGAAACATGGCGAGGTCGTGTCACAGACACGATCTTTAACTCGGGGGAAAACGGGCAGCGGTAGTTTAAAGTTAGAGCCAGACCGGAGTTCTGAATTTGCAACTTTGGGTGAAATTCGGCCTCTACTGGTAGATAAGGGACGTCAGCGATCCCCTTCAAGTTTAAAGTAATTCCACACTCACTTGACAGTCTTGCTCCACCTTGTTCATCAAATTGCACCGTTCCAATACAGAGTTTCTCACTGTGATTAAATGCAATCCAATGGGGCAAACGTTTAAGCCTTAAAAAAAACATTATATATATATATATTTTTTTTTTTACATGTTTTGAATAACAGTAGTTCATTTAAAACAACATCTTAAAGTCGCCACAGTACATCCAAAGCGTAACATTGGCTGCAGCAGGTTTTCTGTAGGAAGTGACGCAATTTCCTGTTTCTCGTCTCAAAAGGAGCCGATAAAACCCTGAAAAACCTTCTCCTTCTCCCACAGTGTGGTGGAGAAACCAGACATGGTGTTCTCAGTGGAACAGACCCGCGGGGAGCGGCGACCCGAAGCATCCCCGGTTGATCCAGCAGATCCTTCCGTCGCCGAGCCCTGGGAGTCAGACCGGAGTGAGGACGGGGACTCTGGGATCAGCAGCGATGCAGAGCTCCTCCTCAGCTTCACGGAGGATCGGGAGTCTGGAGACGCTGTCGCACCGCTCACAGGTAACAGCGACATGAACACACGATATGGCAGAGGGACGGGTTGAGCGACCACCCCGCCCACCCCTCCTCCCAACTTTCCACCTGGTATTTTCCAGATTTCCACTCTGTTCAGCGTTTTCTCTCCATCTCTCTCTCTCTCTCTTCCAGACTTTGTGGATCTGTCGTTCGTGACCCCCGAAAGCCCCACCTCGCTGCCCGCCTGCCCCCAGGACCTGTGCACTCCGGAGCTCCGCCAGCTCCTCGCTCCCATCTTCGACACCGTCACCCCACCTTCATCATCACCCTCATCTTTGTCATCGTCATCGTCAGAGGAGGAGGATGAGGAGGAGGAGTTCACTGCAGAGGAGGTAAAACTGGCCTCAATACAGCGTCAAAGAGCGACGATGCCAAACCTGCCAGGAACTGCCAGGAACTGCAAATTTATGCCAAGTCTCAAGTATAAATATTCCTATAGCATAATAGTATAAATACAAAATGAATTTGGGGGGGTTTTGTTAGGATATACTTTTTGGAGACTCGATTATATATTTATTAATTTATTTGGTATTTTTTTAATTATTGTACATACGTTTTTTTTCTTATCAGACTTTATTTCCCTATTATTTTTATTATTTTATATATTTTTATATATTGTATATACTGTATATCTTTACCTCCTGCACAGTTGTCACATGGAGTCAATTTAAGCGACACACACGCTGAAGGTTGTGAATTAGAATCCCCGCACCAGGTTTGACAGTGTGGACAGAG
>OMKR01064743.1:9372-26775 GCA_900302355.1 Cyttopsis rosea
CCTCTCCCAATTTTCTCACTGTCCTAGGACTGGAACCGTACGTGGTACACGACCAACCCAGACCTGACCCAGTGTTTCCAGAACACGGTGCTGGTGTGGGTCCCCTGCATCTACATCTGGCTTTTGGCCCCTTTCTACGCTCTTCACCTCTACTGTCACGACAATGGACGCATTCGCATCTCCTGCCTCTGTACTGCCAAGATGGTGAGATGTCAAATTCAGCCTATTGTCACATTGCTGATTTGTTTGTTGATTTGATTATTGTCAAAAGCACAAGGACAGACAAGAACAGATCAAATCCAAATGGGCTTTTCTCTCTGAATTATTAGTACAAACAAATGATCGTACGTCTTTCACACATAGGTTTGGATGTAGAAAAACGGACTAGTCAATTAATAGAAACTTGCATAATACCATCATTGTTTCCTCATCTGGCTGTATGTCTAGGTGCTGGGCTTCCTGCTGGCCTCCTTTGGCTTCGTGGAGTTCTTCTACATTCTCCTTGAGAGGAGCCAGGAGATCCAGGAGCACATGGTCTTTCTGCTCAGCCCCATCGTACGCAGCATGACTGTGGTAAGGAACCGTGGTGTGGATTTTGTTATGATCGCAGTATTGACAGAATAGCTTCATCAACCGCAACTGTGGCCACATTGCCCGATCACTTGACTCCCGATGGCTGAAAGACAATCAAATGTCATAGAGTGATGAACCCTGCCGAGATGTTAGGTGGGTTTCACAAAACGATTTATAAAGGTCCAGCCGACAATACAAGCAATTGTAGGTCCGCCGCGCATCATTCCCTGTCATTTTCAGAAGGTTTTAAATAGTGCTTAGCTGTAGAGGAGTGGGCAAAGGAGGGAAACAAGTTCACAACATGGGTGGCGTATCTTACCTTGGATAAAATGCTGTTTATTCTGCGTAGGAGGGATGAAAGATTTACTACAGAGTGGAGGGTTGCATCGCACAGATTGGAGGGGATGATGTAGGCAAGTTTACCTCCTTTAGCTTTTCACCCACAAAGCTGCTTCTTTCTGTGGCCCAAAACAGGCACAGAATCAGACAGCCCACCCCACCTGTGGTCGCCTCAGACTCCTGAGTAAATACCGTATCCACATGTGTTTGGGTAGAAAATACACTGAGACGTTTCTTGCATAAAGGCCGATTTCTGATCTTCAATAACAGTAATATATACCGTGGACGTTGCTTATTGCGTTAGAAAACTCACATCATACATCATAGTAAAAACATGTCGCAAAGGCCGCTCACCATCTATCTAAATTAATGATTATAATGTTCTGGATGATGACTTGCAACCACCACCACCCACCCATCGAGTGTTTTTCCTCTTTTTTTTCTGTAGGCGTGGAACAAGGAGTGCCCTCGCTGCTCTGCCTAACTTGTTTTGCTGCCATTCAATCCGAGTCAATGTGTGGGAACAGTTTTACCCAAGTCATTCTGCCCACGGATTAGCCGTGGTCACTATGAAAAGTCCATGCATGACATTTGACTATAATCAGAGAAACCATGACGTAAAGCCTTTCCCTCCTCAGCGCACACACTTCCCATGTAATTACAAAGGGGACATGGTGCATGGGCACAAGCAAGGGACTCAGTTCCACCCACGGACTTGTGCAAACATATGGACAAGCGTGATTTGCAGCGCAGTGCCACAGTCAAGTCATAGCCAGGAGGCCGGAGAAGGAAGTGATTCATAGATGTTTACCTAACTTAAACATTTCACACTGGCATTAGTGCTGCTAAGTGCTTCTCAACTTCTTAACCTTAAATGTGTGGATGTACCAGCAATTAGACAGAAGCACTTACTTTGTCGGTACTGAATACTTTTTGTGAGTGGGTTGCAAAAGACTACATGTCTGTAGCCTGTTACAAGGCATACTGGTGCACTGGAAAGAGAGAATCCTTTGTGAAATGTCTTAAAATTTAACTAGAAAAACAGTAAAACACTGGCTTGAATTAAGAAAAACAGTATGTCAATTATCTAAAATCAACACGCATCTCTCTGTCTCAGGACGTTGTTTATGCAAAATATACTGATGTAATTATGAGGTGCTAGTTTATAACGGGACTGTATTGAGGTTATGACGGGTCATCCCTACATAATCAACATGGAAACCATTATGCAACCCAAACCACCCTCTCCCCACTTGGTGATGAGCGGGCACGGCAGAGTGACATCTCACTTGGCCAACGACTCAGACGGGTACCAATTATGGTTCAATCCGCACAGCGAAATGCACGGCTCCCCTCTAGACAGCGGTGTCCAAAGACTGAATCACTCCTATTTTGGGGTAAATATCACAGTTAAAATTTTCCTCTTCCTAAAGCATCACAATATAATTAAATGAACGTACTGTGAAGAGGATTTAGGGTCCATGGTGTCAGTTGTATTGGGGAAATCAGCAGGAATTCAGTGACCTGGGAAGTCCGCCAGAAGAACTAAGACAATATATAATTCCGAATCTCTTAATCTCTAAATGGTTGTATTTACATTTATTCTCAATCCTCTTTCTCATCCCTTCTCTTTCTCTGTATCTCTCTATTCAGATTCTCGCCCTATGCATCATCCAGTTTGAGAGGATTCGGGGTTGCCGTTCCTCCGTCTTCCTCTTCCTGTTCTGGGTTCTGGCCGTCGTGTGTTCCCTGGTGCCGCTCAGGGCCAAGATCCAGTTGGCCATGGATGAGGTACAGTCGTTCATCTATTCCCTCCGACACTATGCTGTACAATAACAGTGCCCTATACCACGCCATGCCGTGTGATGTAACTATCTACACAACATACGCTGTAAGGTATGATGCCTTAAGATACCACCACAGAGATTATATGAAATCAGCATTATGCAATCCGATTATGTCATCAGCCCAGGTTACATTTCAAATTTAAATGGGCTATTTCATTAATGTTACATTTTTAAGGATGATATGATTTATTTTCAAGTATTCAGCCGTATTGCAGAATACTAAAATATTTATTTGTTGGTTTATTTATTTATTTATCTATTTTTTCTGAAACATTTGGGTATTTGCCATAGAAAGAATGCCAGAAAACACAAAAGTAACAGAGAAAAAGTAGAATGTCGTAAATGTATACCAGAGGTGGTGACACAGAGCTGCATCGTATTGCACGGCATCTACTGTGTATTTGCCAGAGAGTGTTTTTTTTTTTTTTTCTTTTCTTTTGAGTCTAAATTTGTTTCGAGTGCACTCACTGACCCGACAAATTGAGCGCAGCCTGAAGCGATGTGGAGTTTGGGCTTTCCTAGTATAGTCTACCCATAGTCTAGACACAGGCCTCCACCAGCAGCACACTGTGCCCACCACAGCTTATTATTTCATCCCCCCAAAGTTAACCAAGGTAACACTGAGTTAACCCGCTGCCGGATAATGACACCGCCAAGCTTGTGTGTTTAAAGCTTTCCCTTTTCTTCCTGTGTCTCCCTCAGACACTGCAATCATTGTTGTGTGGGGTGAGTTTCTATTTAGGTGTGCGCGACCGAGGGACAGTTGAATTTGCATAATGACAAAAAAACAAAAACAAAGATACCACACATACACACACACACGCGTGCACACACACGCACATCCATATTTCTGTTTTATCGCCGTCAGTGTGACATTCCCTCACTTCTGGTGGGAGAGTAATGATGGCCCTGGGATAATGTCGGTGGGACATGGCAGCCTGGGTTCATGCCAGTGAAACGTCAGCGCTGCATTTATGGGCAAGCGGTGATCGTAAACAAAGCCAGATGGAAATCTATGCATCCCCACGTAGACGTGCAGCAATCAAGAATTCAGACGCAGAGCTACACATAATTTAAAACAGCGGCGTGTCGACTTGCGCAATTTCGGTGTGATCGGTTTGGTGTGGTGAGGAGGTTTTTCGTCTGACCCCCAGATTGTACCTGTTTACAGCCTGTCAGTGCACGGAGATATTCCAGCCGTCTCTCAATACAGTAACTTATTCTCATCCGAATACTTAAAGACCCGAGTTGACAGAGTTCATGTTTGCTGACCCTTGTCCATTTTTAGCGGCTTGACCTACATTCAAACCCCGCGATCCGACCAACCTGTTTTCACTGTGCGGCCGGATCCGTTTGGACCCTTCAAATCCTTTTTTTGTTTGCTATGGCCCTGACATCCACATATACCCCCTACTGCACAATGGCACAGTCGTGCTAGCGGTGGCAACCAAGTAGTAAACAAAGCCTGTGCCAAAACCCACTGTTACTTCATGTCAGGACAAAAACACATGAGTAGCAGATTGCGCAAATGTCAGTGAGCATTTAATATCATGGCTTGTGGCTTATCCTGCCATTGAAAGACAAAGTCTGTGGATTGTGAACCACAGACTTTCTATTTACAGATATACTCTCTTTGCGTGACTAACTGGGAGCTTTAACTATCGTTTCATTTACATAAAGTGCATCATTAAAGAAACTCGGTTTTCACCCCGATTTGGCTCAATGGTACAAAATAAGCTTTATATTGTGTCTGATCCATGTGTATAAACCACATCCTGTGCTATGCAATGTTTATGCGTGGGAAAAACAGTATAGAGTGTTTAGCACCAGAAGTCTGAGTGTTGTGAAAGTTTGTGCAAACCCTGATAAAAAAAAACCGTAAAAATACCCTGTACGCCACAGGAAGTGTTGTGACTTTTGTGCAACGAAAACACATTTTGATCCTGATTAAAGCCTTGATTGTCTCACTGTTCTATGGCCACAATTCCAATTAATTCCGTTCTGAGCTTAAAATACAAAACCTAGTTCCAAAACCTGTCTGGAACAACGACCAAACCTTTAAGGGAGATAAGGAGATGAGATAAGGGAGATTGAAGCATTTCCACCGCGCTGCCAGTCCATCTGATTTTGCGTTTTCTCCCATCGCAGGGCATCGCCTCAGACATCGTGCGATACCTGGCGTTCTTCTCCTACTTCACCCTACAGCTGGCCCAGCTCTTCCTCTGCTGCTTCGCCGACCAGTCCCCAGAAGGGAAAACAGTCTTGGAGAAGGTAGGCGGAAGAGAATTTCGACCGCTTCCGTTAAAATGCGCACTCCGCTTCAAGGTCCAGAAAAGAGACAATCCTGAAAATCCATGCTTGTGGTTTTTCAGGTTTTGTTGTCAACACACTTTCCCTTCTGGAGGAAGTCGCATGATTCACTTCCTCCCTCCTCCTCGCTCTCCCACTCTCTATGCTGTTTTTGGTTTTCCTATGAGGAGAGTGAGAAGGAATGCGTGCGTCCGTTTATACAGCGCACTCACGCCACAGTCAAATAACACCGTGACCTACATGTACGTCTCGAAGACCTCGACTGCAACGCCGAGACCGTTTCTAGCGAAAGGTTCAGGGTTCACGGTCCGAATGCCAATTCACAAAGGGATCTCACGAAAGAAACCTTTCTCCGTAACGGGGAAAGGCAAATAAATATGTTGACGCCACATTTCCCCTGGTGATAAACAAGAAAACAAAACTGAGAAAGTCCCTAATGCAATGTTGTGTGGTGGTGGTGAGGCGGCCCGGAGTGCAGAAGCCGCAGCTTGGCGGGGACACACCCTCTGGTCCCTCCTTGGCGTGTCCTCCGCTTCCTCTTTGCCCCACGCTCTGGTTAGGACTTACTCACCGGAAGAAAGGAAGCAAGGGATAAGGAGGGTAATATCACGGAGGGCAATAAAAACATGCGAGCGCTGGTGAGGGGGTGGCACGGGCAGAGAAAGGAAACCTTGAACTTGTGTTCAGAGCACAAACATCCACTGTGTCTGAGTGTGTGTGTGTGTGTGAGAGAATCAGTGATGAGACATATTTACTGTACGGTGTGTGCGCTCAACCAATGTCCTTCCCCCCCAAAACGACTCCCTTTTTTCCATCCTGTGGGACTCCAAGGCCTCTGCTCTTTACGTTCCACCTTGCTGTATCACACTGTTAACACACATTTAAATTTGGTAAATTCACTCTCCACAAGGACGCCATTCAACAAATCAACTGAGGCTTTTGCGGCTCCGGGGACTTTTTTTTTTCTTTTTGAAAACCTTTAAGTAGTGAGAGGTTTACTCAGCACTGGCTTGTAATTTTCTTTCAGAATCCCTGTCCGGTAAAAGATGCCTCTTTCCTGTCAAAGATCCTCTTCTGGTGGTTCACTGGGTAAGAAACCTCAGATTTATCAGTGTGACTCACTCATCGGGTCTAGTCTAGGGCTCCTATTTACAATATCACGCTTGTTTTGCCTTTCCCGTCAGGCTTGTTGTGAAAGGATATCGTGCCCCGCTGGAGGCCGATGACCTGTGGACCCTCAGAGAAGAAGACACCTCGGACAAAATCATCTCTGACCTGGAACAGGAGTGGACGGCTGAATGTGCCAAACTGCAAAAGTACAAACTGCTTCTTCTTTTCGTCTAATTATTATTCTCGCATGGATAAAAATATCACCGGAGCATAATTTGTTCATTTTTAGAGCACCATCTGTATGACCTGATGTCGCTGCTATCTCCAACTGAGTGGCTGTGATGTTATTTTAATTTTCTTTCATGTTCCTCATGATTCCTGTTGCCTTCTATTTCGCGTTGTCTTAACTCATTTCATAGCTTAAAGCCTAAATAATCAATGCCCTTTATTTCTATGTGGCCAAACTTAAGTACAGAAGCTCTCTGAATTAATGTTCCAAGAGAAGCATGTGGTAGCATTTAATCTGGACTGACTCATCACCAGAAGCAATTTTAGGGCAAAAAAAAAGAAGAAGTCTTCTGAGAACATACAATAATATAATACAATAAACAATAGTCATTTTAAGTCTCATTAACATATCCAAGCTTTGAAGATCTTTTGTGAAGCATAACAATGCAATAAGACTCAACTATTGAAGTGTGGAGTAATGCTTTCTAAGGCTGCTGGTAACGTATTGTGCGTCTGCTTCATATTTAAAACTTGAAAGTTACCGGCATCACATTGGTGCATCCCTGGCACATGCCGGCCGTCTAAGTGTATTTTCATCCCCTGGCAGGCAGGAGAAAGCCCTCGCTTTGGGCGTGGCACTGGGAAGCAGACTCCCAGACCAAGCTCAGCTCCTGAGAAAGCTCAGGAAGGAGCAGAGCTCTGGCTTCTTCCTGCTGAGGACTCTGGCACGCAAGTTTGGTCCTTACTTCCTGACCGGCACCTTGTGCATCATCTTTCATGATGCCTTCATGTTTGCCATACCCCAGGTGTTAAGGTAAGAGGGAGTGAAGAGCCATTTGAAATGTGAATTTTAATATTTTCTGGTTAGAGACTTGAATATACCAAAAGGTCTAAGGCCAACAAAAGGTCATCAACTTTCAACCACATAGTATCCATTTTAAAAAGAAAGCAATTAAGATATTGAGACCTTTCTCTTTCCTATGTGTTATATATTATATGTGTTATATCAGCGGCAAAAGCGAAAACATAACCTTCCAAGACAAGAAATAGACCATGGTGACCTGCCACCTTACGCCCACCACCGCACCCCCCGGCAGTCAGACAGGAATGTTGCTGTTGATGTACGACTGAGGCGTAGTAGAAGTGTTAATTACGGTCATGGAACCGTGTGCAAGATAAGGAAAGGAGACCACAGCCCTCTCGCTCTAGTGTGGAGGAGGGCAAGGCACTGTGAAGCAACAAGCAGAGAGGGGGAGGAGAGGAGGCCCTAAATGGCAGAAATGCCGGTAGGCCACAATAAGGGAGCCAGGCTCCAAGTAGGAGGGCGGCCTGGCCACAAGAAGAGAACTGTTGTGCAACCGGCACCGCTTTGTGCAGCTCAATAGTCTAGCAGCCACAGCGACACTGAAGGCTTGAAACACTGATTGAAATAGTTATAAAGCTGCCAGTGCTTATGTAATTGTTAGTATTATGTCATGACAACACACAGAACTTCAGAATTTCACCTGTGGAATGAAAACAACTCCAACACGTCATCAAATAAAGACGCTCATTCTTCTGCTTCTTGCAACTAGTCTGCTGCTGGGCTTCATGAGGGATGAAGATGTTCCACTGTGGAAGGGCTATTTCTACGCCACCCTGATGTTCCTGCTCTCGTGTCTCCAGTCCCTCTTCAACCACCAGTACATGTACACCTGCTTTACCGTGGGCATGAGGGTGAAGACGGCCGTTATGGGGCTAGTTTACAGGAAGGTGAGGATCTCATACCTGAGACCAGGGAAAAAGCAAATGATGTCAAATGTACAGAAGCCGTGAACTTATTGATTTGTTCTTTTCCTTCCAGTCTCTGGTGATAAATAGCTCTACCAGGAGGACCTGCACAGTGGGAGAGATAGTGAATCTGGTCTCCGCGGACACTCAGAAGCTGATGGACTTTGTGGTGTACTTCAACGCTGTCTGGTTGGCTCCGATTGAGATTGCTCTGTGTCTCTTCTTCCTCTGGCAGGTAATCATTCAACCTCAAGATAAATTCCCCAAAAGACAAACACTGTGTATGTTGGATCAACTGGTCTACGATGATAAATTAGAACACTTTTCAATACACCCCTTTGATGCAGTTTCATCATTTCTCATTTATAGCACCTTGGACCATCTGCATTGGCAGGAATTGCCACAGTCATCCTCATCTTCCCACTAAATGGATTTATAGCCAAGAAGAGGAGCAAACTGCAGGTACCGGCAATTATAATGTTTTCTATACATCTCCATCCGAGTAGCACTGACATCTGGTAAGATTGTCAGTGATGCCACAGCTGAATTAGATGGTGTCTTTCTGGTGAACTTTCTGTTATTTTTTGGTGTCTGTGCCATAAAATGTGCCCAAACAAACTATGACAGGAAAGAGTGGGCCGTAAGATTCCTTTAGAAAAGGTTCTTTGGAAAAACAACAGAGGTTTGGCAAAGTTGTATGTCATTTTAATTGAGCTTACAGTCAAGAATGCATCGACCGCATTCCTGGCCCTTTGTTGTTTCCTTTTCATAAAATTTGTTTCATAAAAAAGTGGAACCAGCATATAGCGCTATAAACACTAAATTAATTAAACAAGCCAGAGTTGTATGATGTTCAATAGCACTCTTACATCTTTAACAAGTGTGGCCAAGCCCATGTTAACTAATGCATGTACTGTAGTTGTTCCAGTCTGGTTATTGTTTTACAAATCTACCCAACTTACAGACTGACCGTGTCTGAGTCCTTACCCTAGAATCCTCTTTGGTCAACAGGAGATCCAAATGAAGTTCATGGATGGTCGCATCAGGTTGATGAACGAAATCCTGAGTGGAATTAAGATCCTGAAGTTCTACGCTTGGGAGAAAGCCTTCCTGGAGCAGGTTCTCGGCTACAGAGAGAAAGAGCTGAAGGCCTTAAAGAAGTCTCAGATCCTTTATTCCATTTCAATTGCCTCCTTCAATTCTTCTTCTTTTCTGGTGAGTGGGAGGAAATACCAGTATAATTAAAATTGTTTGTCTTTATAGAACCTCAAAGTTGCCAACTTGCAGCCACAACATCGCTTAAGATAGCTCATCAGACAGACTTTCACTAGAGGCTGCAGACAATTCCTTAATGTCTATTTTTGCTTTTTTGCTTTTACCTCAGATCGCCTTTGCTATGTTTGGAGTCTATGTTATGATCGATGAGAGGAACATCCTGGATGCGCAGAAAGTTTTTGTCTCAATGGCACTGATCAACATTTTGAAGACTCCACTAAGTCAACTTCCATTTGCCATGAGCACCACTATGCAGGTAGAGGACAATGCTGGCACAAATTACTTTTCATACATTAAACTTCATGTCATAGCAGTTTTAAAATCAATTACACGAGATGCTTATGGATGTGATGATTGAAATTCCACCCTGTTTTAGGCTATTGTGTCACTGAAACGCCTGGGAAAATACTTAAGCTCGGACGAGCTGAAACTGGAAAACGTTACAAAGGGTGCCCTGACCTCAGGTGAGAACACCACATCTGGAAGAAACGCCCAAAATATTTTCACCATATTCCACAGTATCCTTGGTTTCCATACACACCAAAACCATAACCTGTCAAAAGTAATAAAAACCTACCATGAAAATTTGTTGTTTATATCTGTGGAATCCCACAGCTTTGTAGGTTTATGTGCATTGTCACATCTTTGGTCCCGGGATGATTGGTAGACAGGCTAATTATAGGATGTTCCTCTGCAGTGGTTGAATGTGATTCACAGCATGAAGTCAGACGTATGATTCACAGAAAAATAAAATCTCCCCCTCTCCGTCTCTTATCTGTCAACACCTCCTCAAGCAGCTTGTGGAGAAGCAGCAACTCTGTAATTTGGAAGATTAAGCCAATTCAATCACTTGTAATTTGACGAGGAACGTAGAGGGGAATTCTTATTTTGCAAGTTTGTTTATTGGCAAGGTTAGAGGATGAACTTATGCACGGTGGTTTTTGGAGAGGTTGTTTATCTTTGCCTTGCCTGTGTCTTGTTTAGATGGGGAAGATGTTGTTATAGACAATGGCACTTTCAGTTGGTCTGCAGAGGGCCCCCCATGTCTCAAAAGGTACGCAGTTTGATGATCAAATGTCCTTAAACAAATAAAGAAATATGGAATAATATATAATAATCCAATATAATAATATGTTGGATTAAGGGATAATTCTGTTTTTCATTAACAGAATTGATGTCTGTGTGCCACGTGGTTCACTTGTCGCTGTGGTCGGCCACGTGGGGAGCGGAAAATCTTCCCTGCTGTCGGCCATGCTGGGGGAAACAGAGAGGAGAAGCGGCAGCGTCACTGTTAAGGTACAGAGCACAGCTTGACTCAGTGGTCACAGGTGAGGGATAAATTAAATACATGCTGATACAAATTTTGACGTCTCTCTCTTCACAGGGTTCCTTGGCATATGTGCCCCAGCAGGCCTGGATCCAGAATGCCACCGTCCAGGACAATATAGTGTTTGGTCGTGAAAAGCTGAAAACGTGGTACCAGCGTGTTCTGGAGGTCTGTGCCCTTCTGCCCGACCTGGACATCCTACCTGCCGGAGACGCTACAGAGATTGGGGAAAAGGTATGTACACAATTCTGCTCGATAAAAAAAAGGCCATATTTATTTTTGTTAATTTTTGTTATTTTGTCTATATTGCCTCAAGATAAGTTCTAATTTTGTCGATTTAGGGACTGAACCTTTCTGGGGGTCAGAAGCAGAGGGTGAGTTTGGCCAGGGCTGTCTACAGGAGGGCTGACGTCTACCTAATGGACGACCCCCTTTCTGCCGTGGATGCACATGTGGGTCAGCACATCTTTGACAAAGTCATCGGACCGAAAGGCGTGCTCAGAGACAAGGTAAAGCAGAGTTCAAGATATGAAATTTTTTTTGCTCATTGGTAGTTGTGTTAGAATCTGCCGATCTCTGATTTTATGACCCTTTTGGCTTTCTGTCCACAGACCCGTGTCCTGGTGACCCATGGGACGAGCTTCTTGCCACAGGCTGACCTGATCCTTGTGTTGGTGGATGGAGAAATCACAGAGAGCGGCTCCTACCAGGAGCTCCTCAGCCGCCACGGGGCCTTCGCTGACTTCATCCATATGTTTGCCAGCACGGAAAGGAAAGAAAGCGCCATACAAAGAGGTAAATGGAGAAGTTAGAGGAACTTTTATCAATTTCAAAAGTATTGCTGTTTTTGTGTTAGTCCTTTAATACTTTAATACTGCCACATTTCCTGTAGATGTAATGAATACTGTTACGGTATCTTGCCACTAAAACGCTATGCTTATGATGCAGCCGGATCCAGAAGATCGAATGCAAGGCTCAGCATGGTAGACTTCATGCCCTTCTCCAGAGACCTGTCACAGGAGCAGCTCATTGGGTATGT
Organism: Cyttopsis rosea; assembly: GCA_900302355.1. Taxonomy (NCBI): domain Eukaryota; kingdom Metazoa; phylum Chordata; class Actinopteri; order Zeiformes; family Parazenidae; genus Cyttopsis; species Cyttopsis rosea. The sequence goes on from OMKR01064743.1 coordinate 21,191, forward strand.
GAATCCATGTAAATTGTGAACTTGTTAGTTACATAAGGGGATGTCATTGAGTTCTCCGTGAAATGTGGGTCTGTGCAGCCCTTTGAGAATGTATTGCGATTATAAATAAAATTGACTTGACTTGACTTGACTTGTTTTACTTGCCAAGCAGCCTTTAATGAAACTGACCCTGAGGCTCTCTGTGTTCCCCAGTGGAGACAGCACAAACACCAACCTGCAGAGCATGGAGCCTGTATCTGAGGCAGAGCAGGAGCAAGTGCCTGAGGACTTGGGAAAACTGACTGAGGTTGACAAGGCACGCACTGGAAGGGTACGTCAACAAATAGCATTACACACTAAAAATAAACCTTTAGATTTGAGTCATTGATTTGATCTAATCATTCCAATCCATCAATGGTTTCAATTGACTAATGTTTTATTTCTCTATACTTCAGAGAAAGTAAAATGGCTCTAAAAATAAAATAAGAATGACTTGACATTGTTGAGACAAAGACTGATGCAGAAATGCGTGTCTTTAAGGTGGGCGACTGAGTCTGTTTTTCCACGCAACAGGTCAGGTTGGACATGTACATGGAATACTTCAAGATGATCGGCTTGGCCCTCATCGTTCCCATCGTTCTCCTCTACGCCTTCCAGCAAGGAGCCTCGCTGGCCTACAACTACTGGCTCAGTCTGTGGGCTGATGACCCTGTGATTAATGGCACCCAAATAGATACAGACTTGAAGCTGACCGTGTTTGGGGCACTGGGATTGGCACAAGGTTAGTTAACACTGTTGAAAAGCAGCATGACTTAATGATTCTAATTACTAGGATTACAATTTGTATTTTATTTTATTTTTTAAGAATGGAGTAACTTCTTCAAACCATTTCCATTTCCAACCATTGTTCGGCTTTGTTCATGGCCAACTTTCTCTACTTTTCATTCAGGTGTCGCTATCTTTGGCACAACTGTTGCCATCTCAGTCTGCGGCATCATCGCATCTCGCCACCTGCACATGGACCTGCTGAACAACGTGCTTCATTCTCCAATGTCCTTCTTCGAGTGCACGCCCAGCGGCAACCTTCTCAACCGCTTCGCCAAGGAGATAGATGCCATCGACTGCATGATCCCTGATGGCTTGAGGTTGATGCTGGGATACGTCTTTAAGCTCATGGAGGTCTGCATCATTGTTCTCATGGCAACGCCCTTCGCAGCCGTGGTCATCCTGCCCCTTGCGTTCCTCTACGCCTTTGTACAGGTAGAGTAACTTTCTAAATGTTAACAGTACGGTTCTTTTAGATGAGATGGGGGTGGCGGTGGGAGGGACCTTTATTCAGGCCTGGCTCTTTTTCTTTGTTTAATTGAAAAGAAAAGCCCACTTGGATTTGTATTAAGTTCCCCACCTGCTGACATAGCTATTACACTCAGACTTCTGGGAAACATGGATTTCCCCCGCTCCCTTCTTGATTTCAGCCCATTCATTGAAATCCTATGTTTTGCTTTTTCCACTGCGGGTTTCAGAGTTTCTACGTTGCCACGTCCTGTCAACTGCGGAGACTGGAAGCCGTGAGTCGCTCGCCCATCTACACCCACTTCAACGAGACGGTGCAGGGTGCCAGCGTCATCAGAGCCTTTGGGGAGCAATCCAGGTTCATCCTGCAGGCCAACAAGAGGGTGGATTTCAACCAGACGTCCTATTTCCCCCGATTCGTGGCCACCAGGTGAGATAAAAATCCCAAATCTGTTGCCGGAAATCATGTGCTGGTGTAATCAATGACAAAACACAAATTAACACAAACAGGGAAGGATTCCAGATTGAATTGTCAGCTTTACTGAGGGCGCTAACGGTAATTGTTGTTGTTGAACTTGTCTGCATGTGTTGAAATCAATGCCACATCTACAGGTGGTTGGCAGTCAATCTGGAGTTTGTTGGCAACGGTGTGGTCTTAGCTGCAGCCATTCTCTCTGTGATGGGGAAAAGCAGTCTGAGCCCAGGCATCGTCGGTTTGGCTGTGTCACATTCCCTCCAGGTATTTTTTTTGTATTCACACTTTCGCGACCTATTACAGCCGTCCAGGCAATATCGCACGGCCCCCTGGGTGTTTGCAAGATTTTTTGTGTTAAATCTTGCCATGAAAAGTTTCTTTAATAGTTACTATTAATAGTAATAAATAGTATTTTTTCTTCTTTTCTGTAATGGTTCATGGTAGTCTTTAGCCGTAATTATTAATCTGGAAACAGGTTCTCCACACCTGTTCTACGAAAACACACAAAGAATTGACTGTAATTGCATAATATAACCATGTTTCCAAGGAACAAGCTCCTGTTTTCATATAGGCCACACAGTTTAATATGAGCAACACAGTCATGCACGTCAATGTACGTCAGCCTGTCTGCTGGCATCATGTGACTTGTGGTTTGCAATACTGAAATAGAAATGTAGTATCGGCAGGAAAATCTTGCATAATCCACACGTGATCGTCACAAAGTGAGAAAACGTGTCCATGCAAGCCTCCTTGTGTTTGATATCGTAGGTTACTGGAATCCTGAGCTGGATTGTGAGATCATGGACTGATGTAGAAAACAACATTGTTTCCGTGGAGAGGGTCAAGGAGTACGCTGAAATGCCGAAAGAGGTTAGTACGACCAAACGTACACAATACTGTAGGAATACAAAATAAACACAGTTAAAAGAGTTGAAAGAGTGTAGTTTAGTGGAAATCTGGAATTATATGAGGCTTCACTGGCACCAACTCAATGCAAAATCAGCCAAATCTTTTTTTATTAAGACCAATTTGTACATTGATATCATTTAGTGAATGTTTTGGTCCAATAGAACATTGCAAAGAAATGTTATCTTTGTATTTTGAGTTAAAATGACAAATTACAACGTAGCGTTACGTCAACGATAAACCATTGCGCCGGTTCTTTTCCCAGCCCCGCCCTTTGGCCTTTACATCAACCACAAACCATATTCCAGCCTCCTTCCTACTCTATACCCCACACATCATTATTTTCGCCAATGTCGTTTTATTATATAAGCGCGACACTGTGTTTCATGTCCTCTTGGTTCTTTGTTTGAATCCTTCTGTAGATGAAAATGAAATGTATATATATATATATATAGAAATTACACAATTTCTTTACTCTGCGTGTCCAGGCTGCTTGGAGTGTGGAGGGAAGCTCCTTGCCGCTGGCGTGGCCTCAGAGAGGAACCATCGAGTTCCAGGACTACGGCCTGCAGTACCGCAAGGGTCTGGACTTAGCGCTGAAGGGCATCACCTTGAACATTCAGGAACGAGAGAAGGTGAGTTCACTTTTTGTGTGTGTGTGTGTGTGTGTGTATAGTGCTTTATCAGTTTAAGGGTTTTAATCTGTATAACTTCTACAAATGATTGCTGAGAAGGATGTGAATTCTGACATGAAAAAAATGAAAATGAAAATTTTTTTTTCTAGGTTGGAATCGTAGGAAGGACGGGGGCCGGGAAATCCTCATTAGCACTTGGAATCTTTCGGATTTTGGAGGCAACCAAAGGAAAGATCTTTATAGATGGAGTTGATATTGCCGACATCGGACTCCACGACCTGCGATCACGCATCACGATCATCCCTCAGGTACCGGTGATGATAACATAATGTCACCTCTTGCCCCACACACACGCCAATAAAGGTTGTACTGTAATTATGATACTAACAGTGTAAGCTCTCTTTTATAAATGGCAATATATACTGTACCAAAGGCTCAGTATGGACTATTCCTGCCCCGCTTCCCAGGATCCCGTGCTGTTCTCTGGGTCCCTCCGAATGAACCTTGATCCATTTGATTCCTACACCGATGAGGAGGTGTGGAATTCGTTGGAGCTCGCTCACCTTAAGAACTTTGTGTCCAATCTGCCCGACAAACTCAACCATGAATGTTCAGAAGGGGGCGAGAACCTCAGGTATGACCAGTTTATTACATTTATATACAAGAATCCCATACAGAAAGAAATCCAGAAAAATAAATATAGACCGACCGGTTGGCCTTTATTGTGACTAATTGGTTCTCAGACCTGATTCTGACATTCTTCTCCGTCTTGTGAGCAGCCTGGGTCAGCGCCAGCTTGTGTGTCTGGCAAGGGCTTTGCTGAGGAAAACCAAAATCTTGGTTTTGGATGAGGCCACGGCTGCAGTGGACCTGGAGACAGACACTCTCATTCAATCCACAATCCGCACACAGTTTGAGGACTGCACGGTCTTAACCATCGCTCACCGTCTTAACACTATCATGGACTACACCAGGTGAGTTTTACCCACTTCACTGATCACAACCCTGTATATCGGACAATCCTTACCTCCAGTGTATTTGAAACGTACATATATGATGGGTCATCCTTTTCAATATCGCGATTCAAGCCATGCATGTACCGAAGCTTTGAAAAAAAAAGGTACTGCAAACATTATTTATAATTCTAAACAGCTGTTTTTCCCCCTGTTGTCCCAAAAGGGTGATAGTTATGGACAGAGGACTCATCTCTGAGACGGACTCTCCAGCGAACCTCATCGCACAGAGGGGTCAGTTCTACCGAATGTGCCGAGAAGCCGGGCTGGTCTAGCTCTAACGGAACACTATCCTCTCGTGTAGGCGTGCATGACACCTTCTCATTATTTCTACACAAAAAGCCAATAAAAAAAATGGGGCAGCTCAAAACTCTTCTGCATATAATGCCATTATCTGTTTACAAGCAACGGAGGAATCTCAAGGGAAAACTAGTTTGAAGGTTTATTACACACTCAGAATTAAGAATACTGTCTTAAAGCTGTATATATTGTACATATAGTGGAGTCGGTTGACTCCGTGAAAGAGGTGGACCATTGGCGGACAGGAGAGCACGCCGCGAATATCAAGGATCCTCATTCTCTTTCTGAATAGGACCCGATTATCTTTACAGGTTCGCTCTACGTTTTGTTTTTTTGTTTCTTTTTGCGTTTTTTTGGACATTTTTTGTATGTTGACGTCTCAGGACCAAGTCACAATTCTGCTTTTACTTATTTAGCCTGTGTCACAAAATAAAAGAGAGACATTTAGCCGATCCACATCCATCTATCCATCCATCCATCCATCCATCCATCCATCCATCCATCCATCCATCCATCCATCCATCCATCCATCCATCCTTCCTTCTTGCCAGTTCCAGAATCTGGGACAGGAAAATAGTTCTCTGACACACTAAACTTTAAAAAGTTGACCGTGGTAAACCCAAGAGAAGTAAAGGTTTCCTACTCCTATTCAAAGTCCCTGCTAGAAGCCTTTCTTTTTTTCTAGAATCGATTTTGAGTCTTTTTTTTTTTTTTCTTTAAGTCTGGAATGAGGAGAAAACACTGCAGGGTGCCAAGACATTGCGAAGCATCCAACTGTGCGGTGGCCTTTGTTTATTTCTGGCAAAGTAAACACATAAAAAGATTCTATTCAGTAATGCAGTCGGAGTTAACCTGACACCGCAAGAGAAAACCGCCATGAATGAGGAGAATTCTTTTGCACAATAACGGCGCTAATTCTATATGAAAACGTGTCTCTTCGCTTCCAACAGAAGTCATTATGGATATACACAGACACGCGCACGC